>WNWK01034738.1:0-20262 GCA_009830355.1 Cherax destructor
GTGGTGGGCAGTGGTGGTGGCAGTGGTGTTGGAGTGGTTATGGTGGTTATGGTGGTGGCGTGGTGCGGCGTGTTGGCAGTGGTGGCAGTGGTTGTGGCAGTGGTGGTAGCAGTGGTGGCGGCAGTGGTGGCAGCAGTGGTGGTGGCAGTGGTTTGGCAGTGGCAGTGGTGGTGGCCGTGGTTCCAGTGGTTGTAGCAGTGGTGGTGGCAGTGGTGTTGGCAGTGGTGTTGGCAGTATTGTTGACTGGTGGTGGGGTGAGGTGGTGGGGGTGGTGCAGTGGTGTTGACAATAGTGTTGATAGTGGTGTTGACAGTGGTGTTGGTAGTGGGGTGGCAGTTGGGTTGCAGTGGCGTTAGCAATGGTGTTTACAATGGTGTTGACAGTGGTGTTGACGTGGTGTTGGCAGTGGTGGTGGTAATGGTGTTGGCAATGGTGGACCGTGAAGGTGACAGTGGTGTTTGCTGTGGTAGTGGCAGTGGTGTTGGCAGTGGTGGCAGTGGCGTTGGCAATGGTGGGGGGCAGTGGTGCTGGAGTGGGGTGGCAGTGGTGGTGGCAGTTGTGGTGGCAGTGGTGGTGGCAGTTGTGGTGGCAGTGGTGGTGGCAGTGGTGTTGGCAGTGGTGGTGGCAGTGGTGGTTGTAGTATACTTGGGGGTTTTCCGGGGTCAACGCCCTTCGGCCCGGGTCCATAACTATTACTTGTTGTGGATCAGGGCCAGATAAACCAGGTTGTTATTGCTGGCTGCATGCAACCCAACCTAAGAACCACACCCGGCTGGTCAGGTACTGACTTTAGGTGCCTGTCCAGCGCCTTCAAGCAGCCATGGGTCTATTGGTAATCCCCATGTATGCAGGAGGCAGTTGAACGTCTTGGGCCCCTGACACTTATTATGTTGTCTCTTATCGGGGTAGTGACCCCCCTGCTTTCTTGGGGGCATGTTGCATCGTCTGCCGAGTCTTTTGATTTCATAGGGAATGATTTCTGTGTGTAGATTTAAGACTAATCCCTCAAGGATTTTCCAGGTGTAAATTATAATGTATCTTTCTCCTTTGCATTCCAAGGAGTACTGGACAATGAACATCAAACGGTCCCGGAAACTGAGGTGCTTTATTGTACTTATACATGAAGTGAAAGTTTTCTGTATATTCTCTAGATCTGCAATTTCACCAGTCTTGAAGTTGCTGTTAATGTATAGCAATATTCCAGCATAGAGAGAACAATTGACTTTAAGAGAATCATCATGGGCTTGACGTCCCTTGTTTTGAAGGTTCTCATTATCCATTCTATCATTTTCCTAGCAGATGTGATAATGACATTGTTGTGGTCTTTGAAAGTGAGATCCTTTAACATTATTACTCCCAGGTCCTTCACATTAGTTTTCCGCTCTACTGTATGGTTAGAATTTGTTTTATACTTTGATCTAGCTTTTATTTCCTCGAGTTTTCCATAGCGGGTAATTGAAATTTATCTTCACTGAACTTCATATTGTGTTCTGTGTCCAGTGGAAGACTTGGTTTATATCCACTTGGAATTTACAGTGTCCTCAGTGGATGACACTGTCATGCAAGTTCTAGTATCGTCAGCAAAGTAAGACACAGTGCTATGGTGTACATCCATCTATGTCAGATATGAGGATGAGGAACACGATGGGAGCGAGGACAGTGCCTTGTGGAACAGAACTTTGTTTACTATTACTCTTTGTGTTCTCTTGGTTAGAAAGTTGACGATCCATCTACCAACTTTTTCTGTTATTCCTTTATCATGCATTTTGTGTGCTATTACACCATGGTCACACTTGTTGAAGACTTTAGCAAAGTCTGTTTGTCCTCCAGTGCATCCAAGACCATGTCATGAGTGGTCCAGTAGTTGTGGGAAGCAGGAGCGACCAACCAAGACCATGTCATAATGGTCCAGTAGTTGTGAGACGCAGGAGCGACCATCCAAGACCATGTCATAGTGGTCCAGTAGTTGTGAGAGGCAGGAGCGACCATCCAAGACCATGTCATAGTGGTCCAGTAGTGGAGGCAGGAGCGACCATCCAAGACCATGTCATAGTGGTTCAGTAGTTGTGAGAGGCAGGAGCGACCATCCAAGACCATATCATAGTGGTCCAGTAGATGTGAGAGCAGGAGCGACCATCCAATACCATGTCATAGTGGTCCAGTAGTTGTGAGAGACAGGAGCGACCATCCAAGACCATATCATAGTGGTCCAGTAGTTGTGAGAGGCAGGAGCTACCTGCTCTAAACCCATGCTGCCCTGGGTTGTGCAACTGTTGGGTATCCAAATGGTTGATGATCTTGCTTCTTAGAACACTTTCAAAGATTTTATGATGTGGGATGTTAGTTTTATTTGTATGTAATTCTTTGCAAATGCTTTACTGTCACCTTTGTGGTGAGGAGCTGTTTGTTATTTTAGTGACTGTGGGATGATTCCTGCAGTGTTTGATTTAAGTTGTTGGTATGAACCACCCTGCTGGAGGCCTGTCTTCCAGGATATTAGAAGACCATCTGTTGTAGTAGCAGTGGACCAGCTTTAAGCCTTCTGGCAGCTGCTACTGGCTTGGTATGTTAGCTGTCTGTTGTTTTACTGGCCTGCCTGTACCGCTGGTATGGTGGCTGTCCTGCCAGCCTGCCTTCGTTCGACCTGCCAGAAGTGTTTGTGTTACCTGCGTGGAATGAACCGGTCCAGTGAGCCAGGCCACCTTGTTTTATGAGGCCAGGCCATACCACATTGAGTCAACGACCATACCAGGTTGAATGTAACGTTTCTGGTCCGATCAGCGAAGTTAAGCAACGTTGGGGTTGGTTAGTACTTGGAGGGGTGACCGCCTGGGAACACTAAATGCTATTGACATTATCCTTGAACGGTGTCCTGTAGCTGTGTTGGTCGCGCACTCAGCTCACACATTGAGTGTTCGTGGTTCGATCCCCGGTACGGGTGGAAACATTGGCATGATTCCTTAAGACACTTGTTGTCCCTGTTAACCTTACAGTAAGTAGGTACCTGAGTGTTAGTCACGTTACACCTGCTGTCCCTGTTCACCTAGCAGAATGTAGGCACCTGGTTGTTAGTCACCTTACACCTGTTGTCACTGTTCACCTAGCAGTATGTAGGTACCTGGTTGTTAGTCACCTTACACCTGCTGTCCCTATTCACCTAGCAGTACTTAAGTACCTGGGTGTTAGCCGACTAGTATGGGTTGCATCCTGGGACAACATTAACCTAAGTTGCGGGAAATGCTCAACATAACCAATGTTGAAATATGGATCCCGGGCTACAACCTATACAGGTGTGACAGAGTGAACGGGCAAAAAGGAGGGGTTGGCCTGTATATCACAGAGTCACTTATATGCTCAGAACTACTAAATGCCTCAAATGATGTAGTTGAAGTATTAGCAATAAAGGTCGAGAATCAAAACCTGGTCATCGTGGTTGTATACAAGCCCCCGGATGCAACGTCCCAACAATTCCAGGAACAGCTTCTGAAAATTGACCAATGTCTGGAAAATCTTCCAGCTCCTGCCCCCAACATCTTGCTACTGGGGGATTTCAACCTCAGGCACCTAAAATGGAGGAACATTGCAAACAATGTGGTAGCAGAGATAACACCAGGAGGCAGCTCAGATGAAAATTCACACATGCATGAACTTTTAAATCTCTGCACCAAGTTCACCTTAAACCAGCAAATAGTAGAGCCCACAAGATTAGAGAATACGCTGGACCTCATCTTCACCAACAATGATGATCTGATACGAAATGTCATCATATCAAAAACAATATACTCAGATCACAACATAATAGAGGTCCAGACATGCATGCGGGGAGCCCCAGATCAACAAAATGTGATCAGCCGTGAGGCTTTCTCCAAATTCAACTTCAATAAAAAAAACATAAGGTGGGACCAAGTAAACCAAGTCCTAAATGATATAAACTCGGAAGATTGCCTAAGCATCACGGATCCCAACCTATGTCTAGAACAAATTAACTCTGTGGTACTTGAGGTTTGCTCAAGGCAAATTCCCTTAAGGAAAAGGAGGAGAAGATGCAAACTAGAAAGAGAGAGGCGCTCCCTATACAGGCGAAGGCAAAGAATAACGGAGCGGCTACAGGAGGCCAATATCTCTGAAATACGTAGGGAGACACTGGTCAGAGAAATAGCAAACATTGAATTAAAACTAAAGGAATCTTATAGGAATCAAGAGACACGGGAAGAACTAAGAGCCATAAATGAAATTGAAAGAAACCCTAAGTATTTCTTTTCCTATGCAAAATCAAAGTCGAGAACAACAACCAGTATTGGGCCCCTACTTAAACGGGATGGGTCCTACACAGATGACAGCAAGGAAATGAGTGAGTTACTTAAGTCCCAGTATGACTCAGTTTTTAGCGAGCCACTAACCAGACTAAAAATCGAAAACCTAAATGAATTTTTTATGAAAGTGCCACAGAATTTGACAGACGCATGCCTCTCTGACATCACCACGACGTTAAATGACTTCGAAAAGGCAATAAATGACATGCCCATGCACTCTGCTCCAGGCCCAGACTCATGGAACTCCGTGTTCATCAAGAACTGCAAGAAGCCCCTATCACATGCTTTTAACATCATATGGAGAGGAAGCATGGACACTGGGATCGTCCCGCAGCTACTAAAAACAACACATAGCCCCGCTCCACAAAGGGGGCAGTAAAGCAATAGCAAAGAACTACAGACCAATTGCGCTAACGTCCCATATCATAAAAATCTTTGAAAGGGTTCTAAGAAGCAAGATCGCCACCCATCTTGATACCCATCAATTGCACAACCCAGGACAGCATGGGTTTAGAGCAGGCCGCTCCTGTCTGTCCCAACTACTGGACCACTACGACAAGGTCCTGGATGCTCTAGAAGATAAACAGAATGCAGATGTTATATACACAGATTTTGCAAAAGCCTTTGACAAGTGTGACCATGGTGTAATAGCACACAAAATGCGTGATAAAGGAATAACAGGAAAAGTTGGTAGATGGATCTATAATTTCCTAACATGTAGAACACAAAGAGTAGTAGTCAACAGAGTAAAGTCTGAGGCAGCTACTGTGAAAAGCTCTGTTCCACAAGGCACAGTACTTGCTCCCATCCTATTCCTCATCCTCATATCAGATATTGACAGGGATATAAGCCACAGTGCTGTGTCTTCCTTTGCAGATGACACCCGAATCTGTATGACAGTGTCCACCGTTGAAGACACTGCTAGACTCCAAGCAGACATAAACCAAATCTTTAAATGGGCTGCAGAAAACAATATGAAGTTCAATGATGAGAAATTTCAATTACTCAGATACTGAAAACGTGAAGAAATTAAAATCTCTTCGGAGTACAAAACTAATTCCAACCACACAATAGAGCGAAAAACTAATGTCAAAGACCTGGGAGTGATCATGTCAGAGGATCTCACCTTCAAGGACCATAACAAAGTAGCAATTGCATCTGCTCGAAAAATGACAGGATGGATAATGAGAACCTTCAAAACCAGGGATGCCAAGCCCATGTTGACACTTTACAGATCGCTTGTTCTATCTAGGCTAGAATATTGCTGCACACTAACGCACCTTTCAAGGCGGGTGAAATTGCTGACCTTGAAAATGTGCAGAGAACCTTCACCGCACGCATAAGTGCGATAAACCACCTCAACTACTGGGAACGCTTGAAGTTCCTAAACCTGTACTCTCTAGAACGCAGGCGGGAGAGATACATTATTATATACACATGGAAAATTCTCGAGGGCTTAGTACCAAACTTGCACACAAAAATCACTCCTACGAAAGCAAAAGACTCGGCAGGCGATGTAACGTCCCCCCAATGAAGAGCAGGGGTGCCACTAGCACGTTGAGGGACAACACAATAAGTGTGAGGGGCCCAAGATTGTTCAACTGGCAGCATACATCAGGGGGATTACCAACAAACCCCTGGCTGTCTTCAAGCAGGCACTGGACAGGCACCTAAAGTCGGTACCTGACCAGCCGGGCTGTGGTTCGTACGTTGGACTGCGTGCGGCCAGCAGTAACAGCCTGGTTGATCAGGATCTGGTCCAACAGGAGGCCTGGTCACGGACCGGGCCGCGGGGGCGTTGACCCCTGGAATTCTCTCCAGGTAGTACCACACAGTGCTGATCTTTCTGTACCTGCACCTCCAGGAAGAGGTCAACCGTCAGAAGAAGAAAGCAGCAAATCAGAAAATAAAGAGCACAGTGAAGAAGACTATGATCTCACAGGTGCAGCTGTTGGGAGGAATCCTTACTACCCAAACCAATGAGATCTCAATGACCTTATCAGCGATCTTGGTTTGATAAAGTCAAATGCTGAGCTTTTGAAAGTGTGCAAGTGACAAGCTATAGAAAACGTCACCAACATTTCTCAAGCTTCTTCACTAATGAAGACAGGTTGTTCTACTGTACTGATGTATCAGGCCTGTTTGATGCAATTGCAATTGCATGCAATCCAGATGAGTGGAGGCTCTTCATTGACAGCTCCTCCAGAAGCCTGAAAGCTGTACTTCTGCACAATGGGAACAAGTATCCATCTCTTCCCTTGGCTCATTCAGTGCATCTTAAGGAGGACTACAACAGTGTTAAACTTGTATTGGAAGCTTTGAACTATGATAAGTATGGCTGGGAGGTTATTGGAGACTTCAAAATGATGGCATTTTTGATGGGACTCCAAGGAGGTTTTACCAAGTTTCCCAGTTATCTGTGTCTCTGGGGTAGAGACAGAGCAGCACATTACCAGAGGAAGCACTGGCCTCAAAGGACTGAGTTCTAATTATATGTTTTTGTTTTACATCCCAAACTATTGAAATTTACCCATTTTTTTGTCAAAAATTCATCGTTTAAGCCACAGAAGCAAAGTTTAAAAGGAATAATGGGCATTTTCTATTGTTTTGCAATAAAAGGAGTTGGAAAATAACAATTACCAGGAACAAAAATTGTGTTACATAGTGTTATCATACAGAGTATGAAGCTTGGTCACAGACCGGGCCTCGGGGGCATTGACCCCCGAAACCCTCTTCTTGTATACTCCAGGTAGCAACATATGCAAGCCATGCCACGAGGGATGGAAAACTTCAGGTCAAGTACAGTTACACTCAGGATACAGAAAACTTCCCTCATTCCTCCTGTTGCTACTCTTGCAACACTGCATACCTCTTGATGAAGCGCCGCAGACACGTGTGAATACACTTGTGCTGAAGATTTCCCCCCTCCTCCTGTGGCTTGTCTTGCATTGATTATATCGACTCCAGACTCAGTGACTGATTACCTCAAACTCCTTCTGATCTCCACATTTCCTCTTTGTATGGACTGATGAAGCCACTGTGTTGCGAAAAGTTTCCTCAATAAAGATACAAAAGTGTTACACATGTGTCTAATTTATCAACATTGTTAAGGTCGCCTGTCTGCGATTATATGTATTACATAATAACATATATGTAAATTATCCACGAGGACAACCCAAGAAGGTCACTAAGATTGACATACTTCCACTGTGGTTCTTCCTACCTTACATTCTCTAATTTATTACCACAGCTGTTACACTTACGTTCTGGCTGCCTGCGTCTGTCACTGGCTGGCTTGGTCTAGCAGGGCAGGTGTGTGCTTCGCACTTGTCTAGCAGGGCAGGTGTGTGCTTCTTCCTTGTCTAGCAAGGCAGGTGTGTCCTCCCTTGTCTAGCAGAGCAGGTGTGTGCTTCTCTCTTGTCTAGCAGAGCAGGTGTGTGCTTTTCCCTTGTCTAACAGGGCAGGTGGGTACTTCTTCCTTGTCTAGCAGGGGAGGTGTGTGCTTCGCCCTTGTCTAGCAGGGCAGGTGTGTGCTTCTTCCTTGTCTAGCAAGGCAGGTGTGTCCTCCCTTGTCTAGCAGAGCAGGTGTGTGCTTCTCTCTTGTCTAGCAGAGCAGGTGTGTGCTTTTCCCTTGTCTAACAGGGCAGGTGTGTGCTTCTCTCTTGTCTAGCAGGTCAGGTGTGTGCTTCTCTCTTGTCTAGCAGGTCAGGTGTGTGCTTCTCTCTTGTCTAGCAGGGCAGGTGTGTGCTTCTCTCTCGCCTAGCAGGGCAGGTGTGTGCTTCTCCCTTGTCTAGCAGGGCAGGTGTGTGCTTCTCTCTTGTCTAGCAGGGCAGGTGTGTGCTTCTCTCTTGTCTAGCAGGGCAGGTGTGTGCTTCTCTCTTGTCTAGCAGGGCAGGTGTGTGCTTCTCCCTTGTCTAGAAGAGCAGGTGTGTGCTTCTCCCATGTCTAGCAGAGCAGGTGTGAGCTTGTCCCTTGTCTAGCAGGGCAGGTGTGTGCTTCTCTCTTGTCTAGCAGGGCAGGTGTGTGCTTCTCTCTTGTCTAGTAAGGCAGGTGTGTGCTTCTCTCTTGTCTATCAGGGCAGGTGTGTGCTTCTTTCTTGTCCAGCAGGGCATGTGTGTGCTTCTCTCTCCTCTCTAGCAGGGCAGGTGTGTGCTTCTCCCATGTCTAGCATTGCAGGTGTGTGCTTCTCTTTTGTCTAGCAGGGCAGGTGTGTGCTTCTCTCTTGTCTAGCAGGGCAGGTGTGTGCTTCTCTCTTGTCTAACAGGGCAGGTGGGTGCTTCTCCCATGTCAAGAAGAGCAGGTGTGTGCTTCTCCCTTGTCTAGCAGAGCAGGTGTGTGCTTCTCCCTTGTCTAGCAGGGCAGGTGTGTGCTTCTCTCTTGTCTAGCAGAGCAGGTGCGTTCTTCTCCCTTGTCTAGCAGAGCAGGTGTGTGCTTCTCCCTTGTCTAGCAGGGCGGTGTGTGCTTCTCCCTTGTCAAGCAGGGCAGGTGTGTGCTTCTCCCTTGTCAAGCAGGGCAGGTGTGTGCTTCTCCCTTGTCAAGCAGGGCAGTTGTGTGCTTCTCTGTATGGGTTGTACGGTTCGTATTTCTAACGGCTATACCATAGCTGTTCACGTGATCACCAACCTCTGCCCATGTGATCTGGCATTAGCCAATCATAGGCCGTCCCCTTTTGAATGCCGAGTGCCCGCTCACCAGTGAGGCAGTTCCACACCGATCGGCAGAGCAGGCGGACATAGGCCTAGACTCTCAGCTTGTGGGGGTTCTTGAGGAGATTTGGTAATGTATATTAAAGATGAGCTTGGTTTTGGTAGCGTTTAATGGACCGTTGGATATATGGGAGCTGAGAGTCTAGGCCTATGTCTGCCTGCTCTGCCTATCGGAGTGGAACTGCCTCACTGGTGAGCGGGCACTCGGCATTCAAAAGAGGACGGCCTATGATTGGCTAATGCCAGATCACATGGGCAGAGGTTGGTGATCACGTGAACAGCTATGGTGTAGCCGGGAGAAATACGAACCGTACAACCCGTACATCTCTCTTGTCTTGCAGAGCAGGTGTGTGCTTCTCCCTTGTCTAGCAGGGCAGATGTGTGCTTCTCCCTTGTCTAGCAGAGCAGGTGTGTGCTTCTCCCTTGTCTAGCAGAGCAGGTATGTGCTTCTCCCTATTGCGACCCCAGAATGGGCCTCAATGTATATATATGTAAATTTATAATGTATATTTTCCATTTTCTATAATTTTATATTGCTGATATTCTCGGTAATAGCTAAATCGTTAATATTGTGCTTTATATTATTATATTGGACTTATATTGGAGTTATATTTGACTTAGCTTTTATTTGAGTAGGATGTAACATTATATATTGTACTCATGTTTGTAGTAGCTGCCTTGGAGTTGGCAAAATACCGATTATGACACTACGCTTGTTGTACTGCCGGCGTCTAGTTGCTGGGAGGGAGTCACGTGATTCCACCTGAGGTGGGTGGCTGCTGCTCCTTCCTCGAGAGCACTACGCAGCTGGACATCGTTGTGTCAACACCTCGCTCCTTTCTCTACTTGTTTTCTTGCCATTTAGACTCTGTTTGCGTAGAGTATGTATTCGGTGGTGAGACGAAACATACTTCTCAGGACTCTGTGTAACTCTGTGTACTGTGTATAACTCTGTTCACAGAGGGTAGACTAGACAGTGATTTTCAACGTTTTTCTGGGTTGTGTCACATTGACACTCTGAGACAACTCAGGTCTCTAGCTACAGCTCCTGACCTAATTCGATAAGGCATCTGTGCACTGTCACAGTTTGGGATTGTTTATGCTGAACCTAGCTTCAGTAGAAAGGGAGTTTTGTGACTGTTTTGGAGGATCTATTGATGGTCCCCAGTTAGGGTCGATTTTCTATCTTTTTGTTCCTGACGCTGTGTTGCTGTTGCTTGTTATATTGCTGTTCTGCGAATTGGTCATTTTACTGGTCAATCAAGCTGTTCTGATTGTAAGTTTGTTAGAGAAGCTAGCTTATGAGAAGTTCAGTCGGACACTGGTTGAGTCTAGTCTTAGAGTTACCTGGAGCACACTCATACACACATATATTCTTATTTGCATATATCTGTATTATTGTAATTACTGACATTGTACCTGATGATACTTCAGAGTCATTCGGATATATGTGCCCTCAGCACAGCCTTATGGTATATGAGAGCAGTGTAGGAGCTAACCTCCTAATTAACCTCCTAATGCATTACTTAATGAACATCCTGATCATATGTACATTTATTTACTTTGAAACCCTAGACACTAACTTTGTTAATAAACATATTAAATCTTATGCTTTGGTTAGTACCCTTCCGGTTGTAATCCTCATGGAGACTATTGAAAATATCGGATAACTGGACCAGGATACTGACTTTGTTGCAAAAGCCCAGTAACAGGCTGGATGCTAGAAGGGCTATCCTTTCTAGTGTTCACTGGAGATGTCTATTACTAATAGATATCATGTCATTTTGTAACAGTTCGAGAGTTATGCATACTAACTTTAACAAAACATCTGCAATGCCTAAGCTCAACCAGAAGTTTGTTGGTCCTTATCGAGTAGTTGAACATATTAATGGGAATAAGTATAAGGTTAGAGAAATCAGTACGGGTTAGTATAAAGAATCGCATTTAGATCATATGAAGTTAGTATGCGATGAGGACGAGGTCCCTGACAACTAGACAAATGAGACTGACAATCCTCCTGATGCTGTACCCTCTACCTCTAATGATCAGTCAGTCAACCTGAATGTCGTTATTCCCTACGTACACGACAAGTGTTGAGAAATCCTCAAGTATCATTTGTGAATACTTCCTCAACAACAAATTGAGTTACCCACTGCAACAGAGTTTGATCCTCCCAGAGATGATAGTCATTCTGTATATGTCAATCTCACCATAGCAGAGTTGAGGTTAAATGTAAATAACCTGTATAGATGAATAATATAGTTTAAATTGAATTTCAACTGTTTGCTACTATATCAACTTAGCATTATTCAAGAATTATTTTTTGTGTTCACTTTCTCTCCAAATTCTGAGATTTAACAGTAAGATTTGAGCGCACCAAATCTGCCTTTTCTGTTAAACACTTCCTTCTTTGTAAATGTATTTCCTCAGAATCTGTAGATCACATGAATACAGATCGATCGATCAATTTTTTATCTCTTTCATATTCCACCGTTGAGCCTATTAATTCCTATGAATTGTGATATATCATACCTTGTAATGCATTACAATAAGATCCATTTTATTGATTTCCATCCCAATAATATCCTTATGTATAGTTATAATTTTCAACTGTTGTGTACTTTGACATTGTATAGAATCCGCCCAGATTCGTACACCTGTTGCCTCTAGTTTGTATTAGCTGTATGTCGGGACGCCATATGTAACATGGCCCAGCTGTCAGTAGTAGTAATATTAATCTTACCAACCGTTAGTGAGTCACAAGCCTTTCACGTGATCACTGTCCGTGACTAGCCTTTCTGCTGACCTAAGCCATGTTAAAGGTCACCCTTTGAATGCTGTGAGCATCCCCGCTCACTAGCTCAGTTCAAGTCAGGATAGCAGAGTAGACAGGCATAGGCTCTGAGTGCTCTCCCATTATTATTTCACTAATATAAGTTACCAACCAAGCTGCGTTTGTGTTTATTAGCAAATCCATCGTCAAGAACCCCACACGACACTCCTACTTCTCCCCTCCACCTCATCCTACTCCTCTTCCTCCTCCTACTCTTCTTCCCCCTCCTACTCGTCTTCGTCCTCCTACTGCTCCTCTTCCTACTACTACTATTCTTCCTCGTACTCCTCCTACCCCTCCTCCTCCCACTCCTCCTCCTATTCCTCCTACTCCTCGTCCTCCTACTCCCTCTCCTCCTACTCCTACTCCCATTCCTCCCCCTCCACCTATTCCTCCTCCTGTTCCTACTCCTCTTCCTCCTCCTCCTTTTCCTCCTCCACATTGCTCTCATAACTCAGTCTTACAGAAGAGACAGCTTCCTGACCATACATTAATGTTACTCAGCCAACACTACGCATACCACCAGTACCACCAGTATCACCACTACTACCACCAGTACCAGTACCACCACCACTAGTACCACCAGTATCACCAGTACCACTAGTACCACCAGTATCACCACCAATTCCACTAGTACCACCAGTATCACCACTAGTACCACCAGTACCACCAACACTAATACTACCAGTACCACCACCACTAGTACCACCAGAATCACCACTAGTACCACCAGAATCACCACTAGTACCACCAGAATCACCACTAGTACCACCAGTACCAGTATGTGGCATGCAAAGAGTATGTAACCTTTATTCAGCGCATGTCACACCTTCATAAAAGGCTACCTCACCAACCAGCGAACCAGGCACTCAGGGTGTGACGATCGGGGCCCCATCATCAGATCAGCACCTAGGTTCAGCCAGTCATAATGTGGATCTGGTAAATAACAAAAAAGGCACAATACCGTGACTGGAACAATACACACACAACCCGCACATAAAAAAGGGAGGAGCTTACGACGACGTTTCGGCCCGACTTGGACCATTTACAAAGTCACACTAACACACAGAGACGGAGGAAGGGGTATTTATGGCAGGCAGACAGGGGAGGGTACAAGAGAGTGGGGAAATAATGGAGTAAGTAGTGGAAGTGGTAGTAGTAGTAATAGTAGTAGTGGAGACAGTCATATTCTAGGAAGGGAGCACTGCAATGAGGCTAGCGGCCCGCAAGGGTGGGACGAGACTTTGTAAATGGTCCAAGTCGGGCCGAAACGTCGTCGTAAGCTCCTCCCTTTTCTATGTGCGGGTTGTGTGTGTATGGATCTGGTAATTGTAAAGGTGACGTGGTTACCACACACGTTTTTTACCCTTGTCATTTTCATTCTGTGCTGGTTGCTGCACGGTTGTCTCTTGTCTGCTGTTTTGCCTTGACTACCGTGGCGTGCACTAATACCGTGGCGTGCACTAATACCGTGGCATGCACTAATACCATAGCGTACACTAATACCGTGGCGTGCACTAATACCGTGGCGTGCACTAATACCTATTCTGCTGTATATAGTGTACATACTTTGTATAAATTTATTTATACCTGGTGAAGGAAAATACAATTCAAAGTTTGTCTACTGTATTTACTTTGTTCCAAGCTCCCTTTTACGACCAGGTTAACAGGCCTTGAGAACCTAAGAACCACTAGTTCCAGTGCCACCACCACCACTAGTACCACCACCACTAGTACTAGTGCCACCACCACTAGTACCAGTGCCACCAAAACTAGTACCACCACCACTAGTACCACCACCACTAGTTCCAGTGCCACCACCACTAGTACCAGTGTCACTAGTACCACCACCACTAGTACCACCACCACTAGTTCCAGTGCCACCACCACTAGTACCAGTGCCACCACCACTAGTACCACCACCACTAGTACCACCACTAGTACCACCACCACTAGTACCACCACCACTAGTACCACCACTAGTACCACCACCACTAGTACCACCACCACTACTACCACCACCACTAGTACCCCCAGTACCACCACCACTAGTACCCCCAGTACCACCACCACTAGTACCCCCAGTACCACCACCACTAGTACCACCACCTCTAGTACAACTATCACTAATACCAACCACCACTAGTACCACCACTAGTACCACCACCACTAGTACCCCCAGTACCACCACCACTAGTACCACCACCTCTAGTACAACTATCACTAATACCAACCACCACTAGTACCACCACCTCTAGTACAACTATCACTAATACCAACCACCACTAGTACCACCACCACTAGTACCACCACCACTAGTACCCCCCAGTACCACCACCATTAGTACCCCCAGTACCACCACCACTAGTACCACCAGTATCACCACCACCAGTACAACCAGTACCTCTACCACCAAATAATAATAATTATTATTATTATTATTATTATTATTCCACATTAACATATAAGCACTGAAGATAAAAATCTAAGTTAATCCCAGGATTAGAAGGATCACAATTTTTATCCAAGGCTTACCAAAGGATTTGTCCTCTTCACACATACATTTAATCCCTGGTTTAATAATCCAATTTTTTTTCGGATTTTGAAAGAATTTTGAAAAAAAATGTAGATTTAAAACCAAAAAAAATAGAGATTTCTTCTTCCAGTTATATTACAGTCATAAAAAATCACGAGTGGATTTGTGGAGAATTTTAAATTGGAAGAAATTTGTGGATTTTTTTAGTTTAGATGTGGAAAATATTTTAAGGGGGCTGAGGGGCGCTCAGGGAGGCCTGAGGGGGGCTCAGGGGGGTTAAGGGGGGCTGAGGGGCGCTCAGGGGGTTAAGGGGGCTGACATTTATGTAAAAAAAAATTATTTAAAGTATATTTAATATCTATCTTTCTGTCTATCTATCGAGGGTACAGCACTCCAGCCTAGTGTACAGCAGTACTCCAGCCTGGTGTACAGCAGTACTTCAGCCTGGTGTACAGCAGTACTTCAGCCTGGTGTACAGCAGTACTCCAGCCTGGTGTACAGCAGTACTTCAGCCTGGTGTACAGCAGTACTCCAGCCTAATGTACAGCAGCACTCCAGTCTGGTGTACAGCAGCACTCCAGCCTAGTGTACAGCAGCACTCCAGCCTGATGTACAGCAGCACTCCACCTTGGTGTACAGCAGCACTCCAGCCTAGTGTACAGCAGCATTCCAGCCTGATGTACAGCAGCACTCCAGCTTGATGTACAGCAGCACTCCACCTTGGTGTACAGCAGCACTCATCCTTGGTGTACAGCAGCACTCCAACCTGGTGTACAGCAGCACTCCACCTTGGTGTACAGCAGCACTCCACCTTGGTGTACAGCAGCACTCATCCTTGGTGTACAGCAGCACTCCAACCTGGTGTACAGCAGCACTCCACCTTGGTGTACGAGCAGCACTCTACAACTTGGTGTAGGCACTCCACCTGTTGTCAGACGTGTGCAGCACTCCACCTTGGTGTACAGCAGACTCAGCCTGGTGTCAGCACGACCCACCTGGTGTACAGCACACTCCAGCTGTGTACAGCAGCACTCAGCCTGGTGTACAGCAGCACAGTTGGGACACAGCCTCCCAGCCTGCTTGTGTACAACAGTACTCCAACCTGGTGTACAGCAGCACTCCAGTCTGGTGTACAGCAGCACTGCAGCCTGGTGTACAGCAGACTCAGCTGGTTACAGCAGCACTCCAGCCTGGTGTACAGCAGCACTCCAGCCTGGTGTACAGCAGCAGTACCAGCCTAGCTGTGACAGCAACTGCCTGGTGTACAGCTACTCCAGCATGGTGTACAGCAGACTCAGCCTGGTGTACAGCAGACTCCAGCCTGGTGACATCAGTACTCCAGCCTGGTGTCAGCAGTACTCCAGCCTAGTGACATCAGCACTCCAGCCTGGTGTAACAGCATCCTCCTGTGTACAGCAGTACTCCAGCCTGGTGTACAGCAGTACTCTAGCCTGGTGTACAGCAGTACTCCAGCCTGGTGCACATCAGTACTCCAGCCTGGTGTGCAGCAGTACTCCAGCCTGGTGCACATCAGTACTCCAGCCTGGTGTACAGCAGTACTCCTAGTGTACATCAGTACTCCAGCCTGGTGTACAGCAGTACTCCAGCCTGGTTTACAGCAACACTCCAGCCTGATGTACAACAGTACTCCAGCCATCTGTACAGCAGTACTTCAGCCTGGTGTACAGCAGTACTGCCTAGTGTACAGCAGTGCTCCAGCCTGGTGTACAGCAGTACTCCAGCCTGGTGTACAGCAGTACTCCAGCCTAGTTTACAGACAGCAGTACTCCAGCCTGGTGTTCAGCAGTACTCCAGCCTGGTGTATAGCAGCTTCCAGCTGGTGTACAGCAGTACGCCTAGGGGTACAGCATACTCCAGCCTGGTGTACAGCAGTACTCCAGCCTGGTTTAGCCATGCCTGGTGTACACAGACTCCAGCCTGTGTACAGCAGTACTCCAGCCTGGTGTTGCAGTACTCCAGCCTAGTGTACAGCAGCACTCCAGACTGGTGTACAGCAGCACTCCAGCCTTGTGTACAGCAGTACTCCAGCCTGGTGTACAGCAGCACTCCATCCTAGTGTACAGCAGCACTCCTGCCTTGTGTACAGCAGTCTCCAGCCTGGTGTACAGCAGTACTCCAGCCTGGTGTTCAGCAGTACTCCAGCCTAGTGTACAGCAGCACTCCAGACTGGTGTACAGCAGTACTCCAGCCTGGTGTACAGCAACTACTCCAGCCTGGTGTACAGCAGCACTCCAGCCTAGTGTACAGCAGCACTCCGGCCTTGTGTACAGCAGTACTCCAGCCTGGTGTACAGCTGTACTCCAGACCAGTGTACAGCAGCACTCCAGCCTGGTGTACAGCAGCACTCCAGCCTGGTGTACAGCAGTACTCCAGCCTGGTGTACAGCAGAACTCCAGCCTGGTGTACAGCAGTACTCCATCCTGGTGTACGTCAGCACTCCAGCCTTGGTACAGCAGTACTCCAGCCTGGTGTATCAGCTGTCTACCAGCCTAGGTGTACAGCAGTACTCCAGCCTGGTGTACAGCAGTACTCCAGCCTGGTGTACGCAGTACTCCAGCCTGGTGTACAGCAGTACTCCAGCCTGGTGTACAGCAGTACTCCAGCCTGGTGTACAGCAGTACTCCAGCCTGGTGTAAGCAGTAGTCTAGCCTGGTGTACAGCAGTACTCCATCCTGGTGTACAGCAGTACTCCAGCCTGGTGTGCAGCAGTACTCCAGCCTGGTGTACAGCAGTACTCCAGCCTGGTGTACAGCAGCACTCCAGCCTGGTGTACAGCAGTACTCCAGCCTGGTGTACAGCAGTACTCCAGCCTGGTGTACAGCAGTACTCCAGCCTGGTGTACAGCAGTACTCCAGCCTGGTGTACAGCAGTACTCCAGCCTGGTGTACAGCAGTACTCCAGCCTGGTGTACAGCAGTACTCCAGCCTGGTGTACAGCAGTACTCCAGCCTGGTGTACAGCAGTACTCCAGCCTGGTGTACAGCAGTACTCCTGCCTGGTGTACAGCAGTACTCCAGCCTGGTGTACAGCAGTACTCCAGCCTGGTGTACAGAAGTACTCCATCCTGGTGTACAGCAGTACTCCTGCCTGGTGTACAGCAGTACTCCTGCCTGGTGTACAGCAGTACTCCAGCCTGGTGTACAGCAGTACTCCAGCCTGGTTACAGAAGTACTCCATCCTGGTGTACAGCAGTACACCAGCTAGGTGAGAACAAGTGACTTAAAGATTATTAGTGTCCAGCATTTTATTTTGGGAACGTTTCGCCCCACATTGGCTTCATTAGTCAAATACAAATAAGAACAGTGGAGATCAGCTGGAGATTGAGGCAATCAGTCCCCTCTGTCTGGAGTCGATGTAATTAGTCCATCAATTTTGATAAGAATACAGTATTTATCTTGTTGTCGGTTGATAAATTAGACACATGTGCAACACTTGGGTCTAATTTATGCGACGTTAGTCTTATCTGACTATAATTCTTTGGTATTGCTTTACTGTCACCTTTGTGGAGTGGGGTTATGACTGTTGTTTGTGGAGTGTGGGATGACCCCCGTGTCTACGCTCCCTCTCCGTAGAATAGTTAAGGCCTGTGGAAGGTGTTTCTTGCAGTTCTTGATGGTCCACCAGTCTGGTCCTGGGCCAGAGTGCTTGATGGTCCACCAGTCTGGTCCTGGGCCAGAGTGCTTGATGGTCCACTAGTCTGGTCCTGGGCCAGTGGTGTTAGTGTTATGTCAGTAATTCTGGAAATATTAACAAAATTTTGAGTCTCAGACATGAAAAAATCATTTAGATTGTCGTCCTTAGTCTGATTAACAGTTCACTTAACACTGAGTTATAATGAGACTTCATTAAAAATCCATACCGCGGGTTCTAACCCCACCCGTGGTATGGTTTGTTTGTAATCGTATCATTACGATTTCGTGAGTCGAGACTTCATAATCTTCATTACACTGTCATCAGTGTAAGTCCCATCTTGTTTAAGCAAGGATACACTACTGGATGTGGTTTCTGGCTTCCTTTATGACATATGAAAAGAAACATTTTGTATTTTTTAATTTCATATATGACTTTTCACTCGTGTCTCTCTTGACTTCCCTAAGCTTCATGTAACTCCAGTACTGTCTATTTCCTAAGTCAGTGTTACCTTCCATATTCCAGATAAACTAGGGAAGGTCTGTGAGTCTTCCTCTTCATCTCTAGAAGAAGCGTCTCTCTAGCTTATATCTTCTCTTTTTCCTTAGGGACTAAGCACACCTCAAGTACCACAGAAACGAAACTCACCAGGACGATGACAGATGCAATCTTTCCACCCGGATATCAAATCCTCAGGAAAGATAGAGGGAGCAGAGGGGGAGGAGGAGTTGCACTGCTCATTAAGAACCAGTGGGGATTTGAGGAAGTGGAAGGAATGGATGGAATGGGCGAAAGGGACTACATAGTAGGAACAATCCAGTCTGAGGGCCATAAGGTGGTAATTGCTGTAATGTACAACCCGCCACAGAACTGCAGAGGGCCAATAGAAGAATACGACGAGAGCAACAGAGCAATGGTAGACACACTAGCCGAGGTGGCTAGAAGAGCCCACATGGGGAGAGCAAAGTTACTAGTTATGGGTGATTTCAATCACAAGGAGATTGATTGGGAAAACCTGGAGCCCCATGGGGGTCCTGAATCATGGAGAGCCAAGATGATGGATGTGGTACTGGAAAACCTCATGCATCAACATGTTAGAGACCCTACCAAAGAGAGAGAGGTGAGGATGATCCAGCAAGACTGGACCTAGTATTCACCTTGAGTAGTTCGGACATCGAGGATATCACGTATGAAAGGCCCCTTGGAGCTAGTGATCATTTGGTTCTGTTTTTTGATTATATAGTTGAGCTACAAGTGGAGAGGGGAGCAGGAATAGGAAGGGAGAAACGAAACTACAAAAAGAGGGACTACACAGGCATGGAGCAGGGAGAGAGAGGACCTAGTAGCAATCAGTGAAGAGGCAGGGCCAGGACCTATGACTCGACCCCTGCAACCACAAATAGGTGAGAGTTAATCCTTTCTTCGTACTGGTCCAGATTTACGTTATTTAAGATATGTTCCATCGAGTTTCATTATGGAGGTGATTTATTCCAATGTCCTGAAGGTTACTGCATAACTGACCGCGTCTTCCTGGTCAGGATTCCTCTGGTTGTGAATCTGAGTATTGTTATCTTTGGTGCCATATCGTCATCATTAGTGAAAATAAGGTAGAGTGTATTTTAGAGTCTTGTTGGCTCCACTCTTTGTTGGCTCCACTCTTTGTTGGCTCAACTCTTTGTTGGATCCACTCTTTGTTGGCTCAACTCTTTGTTGGCTCCACTCTTTGTTGGCTCCACTCTTTGTTGGCTCCACTCTTTGTTGGCTCCACTCTTTGTTGGCTCCACTCTTTGTTGGCTCCTCTCTTTGTTAGCTCCACTCTTTGTTGGCCCCACTCTTTGTTGGCCCCACTCTTTGTTGGCTCCACTCTTTGTTGGCCCCACTCTTTGTTGGCCCCACTCTTTGTTGGCTCCACTCTTTGTTGGCTCCACTCTTTGTTGGCTCCACTCTTTTTTGGCTCAACCTTTGTTGGGTCCCCCTTTGTTGGCTCAACTCTTTGTTGGCTCCATCTTTTTTGGTCCACCTTTTTTGGCTCCACCTTTTTTTCCATTTTGTTGGCTCCACCCTTTTTTGGCTCCTTCTTTGTTAGCTCCACCCTTTTTTGGCCCCCTTTTTTGGCCCCCCCTTTGTTTCCCTCTTTGTTTTAATTTTGTTTTTACTCTTTGTTGGCTCCCCTTTGTTGGTCCACTCTTTGTTTGGGTCCACTCTTTGTTGGCCCCCCTTTTTT
>WNWK01034739.1:0-20262 GCA_009830355.1 Cherax destructor
CCTACATCATCATGAAAAGGTCAGGTGTTATAAAGGTGACCGCGAGATGTAGTCTCATCTTTCCATGCCTTGGACAGTACTCAAGGGTAAAGATCTGCCCTATCAAATTTACATTTAAGAGAGAAATGGTTCGAAACAAGATCCTGCAGATGAAACCCTGGTTAAGGGATTCCACAAAATAAGGATTGTAGCTCATCTGCGACAGAACACAAAAGGAACGGGAACAACCGAGAGATTAGTTAATAATTAGTTAATTCATGTTAAGCGCTAAACTCATGTGGGTCATACAGCGCAAGACGTGATGATGGAGACTCGATCCTCCGTCTGCTGATCGCCAGACATACGCGCTTCCTATTTGTACTCACAACAACCGAGAGAGATAGTTGGAAGGCAGAAACATGTCAAGAAATTACAGAAAGTGTAAAGGTTTGCAACAAGACTTGTTGGGGAACAGAGGGGTATGCCCTACGAAGAGAGGTTAAAGCAAATTAACCTGATGACACTGGATGACAGGAGAGATGGGGGAGGAGGTGATAATGACATTTAAAATACTGAGAGGTATTAACCAAGTGGATAGGGACAGAATGTTTCATAGATGGGACACAGCTACGGTCACAGCTGGAAGGTGAAAACTCATATGAGTCACAGGGATATTAGGAAGTTTTTATTCCATCAGGAAGTGGAACAATCTGGAGAGTGATGTAGTGGAGGCAGGATCCATATATAGCGCTAAGAGGAGGTTTGATAAAGCTCATGGAGAAGGGAGAGAGTGCACCTAGTAGCGATCAGCAATGTGGAGGAGCCACAAACCACAAAAGGTGAGTATAAATAGGTGAGTACACACACACACACACACACACACACACATACACGTACACACGTGGCTGGTGCAGCTGTGTACAACTGCATCACACACACACACTTTGCTGGGCACAGGAACAGCAGTAAGTGAAGGGAAGGGGTAAGAAAAGGTGATAAGCCCCCTACAGAGGTGCGACCAGGTCACTCGGAGACCCAGGAAATGATAAGGGAAGGAACAATGGCTATGATTAAATGGGACCCAGAGTTACGGAGGAAAAAGCAATGGGAGGAGAGAGAGAGAGAGAGAGATCAATTTTTATTCATGGACATTCAAAGCAAGATTACTGGAGGAGATAAAAGAGATTGAATATATCATCAAACAAAGAGAAGGACATAATTGAGTTGATAAATTTTCAGAGAATAAGGGATAATAGAGGGGAAGAAATCGGCCAGTCAAATTGATTTCCAAGACAGAAACGGTGTGGAACATGATCCTGCAACAGAAACCACGGCTAAAGGAAACAGCAAAATACCAAAAGGTGTACCAAGATCGCAACAGAACGAGAACAGAACAACAGAAACTGAGAGAAAGCATACAAAGACGAAAGGGCAAGAAAGAGTGATAAGGCTAGAGTCAGGAGGGGACAACCAGAGTTGGGAGGAGCAGCATGCACAACAACCAACATAACCCCTCAGCAAAACATACTATCCCAAAACAAACCACACTCCACACTCACAGATTCCACCCCACCTTACACCGTAGACTCACATAACACCCTGCCAGGTCTCTCAGTTCCCAACACACACAAACTCACCAGAATACAGTGTTGGAAAAGAAGTAGAAGGTATGGTATACCAATACACATGAAATAATGAATAAGTGTGAGGAGTAGCACAAAAGAATCCCAGAGGCATCACCATACATCATAGAACTCACGGAAACCAAGCTCACAGTAATGATAACAGATGCCATCTTTCAAACTGGATATCAGATCCTAAGGAAAGATAGAGGAAATAAAGAGGGTGGAGGAGTTGCATTGTTCATCAAAAGCCAATAGAGGTTTCAGAAGTTGGAAGGAGGGGACAGTGGGGAAGCAAGGGACTACATAGTAGGAACACTTCACAATGGGGGTCCCGAGGTGGTGATTGCAGTGATGTATAACCCACCACAGAATAGCAGGAGGGCAAGATAGAAATATGATGAGAAAAAGGGCAATAGTTGATGAACTAGCTGAGGTGGCAAGAAGGATTCACGTGGTCTGGGGAAAGTTACTAGTTGTGGGTGACTTCAATCACAAAAAACCAAGTCTGAGCTGAAGCTGTTGTACAGCCACCTCAGGAGGAAAACAATAGTCAAAGACCAGGTAATCAAGCTTAGGAAGGAAGAAGAGGAGTTCACAGGAAACGACCGAGAAGTATGTGAAGAGCTCAACATGAGATTTAAGTATTTTCAGTGGAGACAGAAAGGACTCCAGGAAGCCAGAATGGTGGAGTACACCAACAAGTGCTGAACACATTATGCACAATGGAAGAGGAGGTGAAGAGGCTGCAAAGTGAACATCTCTTTGTGGGTCCTGAGAGAGAGAGCAGAGGCGCTGTTTGTGCCACTAACAACAATCGGCAACACATCTATCAAAACAAGGCGAATACATGAGGTGTGGAAAACAGCAAATGTAGTCCCAGTTTTTAAGAATGAGGATAGACATGCAGCATTAAATCACAGACCAGTGTCACTGACAGGACATTTTGGTATTTTCAAGAACCGTTATACCTACCCCTCAGGTGGGGTAATTATCTTCATAACTCCTAGGATAATTATGCAGTACAATTTCTACATTACTACTACATATATTTATGCTAAGTTAGAGATAGTTGTTAGCTCACTGTAGTAATTATACGTCCCATACATTAACTAAGCTATAGGCACCTCAGCCCGGGAGTAGGAGTGCCGGCAGGCTGGGCTCGTGGTCAGTCCCAAAAGCTAGTGACCGAGATACACAAAACTCAGTTCGTGTGCGGTAAATTACCAATCATGTAATTTACATACTAATCGTGTGCAGGCATCGTCGGCAACAGGAGCAGGCAGCTGTAACGAACTCACCAGGTATTCTCCGGTGATTCCCGGTCTTCTATCTCCGTGTAAATATTCGAGACCTTGAATATTAATCTCTACTCTGTTTACTCGTGAGGGAAGTGGCCAGCCACAACCAGAGATTACCATTGCAACTGCCTACATACACTGCCTACTGTGAGGAATAAAGGTTGGTTCCCCATTGATTGAAGTTACCCTGAAGTGGTGCCGCAGGCTTCAGACTGAATTCACAACTGAAACAAGGGACCACTAACACGACTCAGCCATGACCCCAAACACACACTGACATGCATAGTATGCAAAGTCATGGAAAAGGAGAAGATTATCAGGAGAAAAGTAGTGGAGCACCTAGAGAAGAATGAGCTTGTACACGACAACCAGCACGGTTACAGGTAAGGAAATCCCGTGTCAAATATGTAGTGGAGTTTTACGACAAGCTATTGGAAGTAAGACAAGAGAGAGAGAGGGGTCGGTAGCTTGCATTTTCTTGGACTGTAAGAAAACTTTCGACACAGTTCCACTCAAGAGATTGTTAGTGCAATAGCTAGAGGATCAGGCAGGTATAACAGGAAAGGCACTGCAATGGATCAGAGAATATCTGACAGGAAGGCAACAAGGAGTCGTGGTACGTGACGAGGTGTCAGATTCGGAGCCTGTGACGAGTGGAGTTCCACAGGGGTCAACCATAAGACCGGTGCATTTTCTGGAATATGTGAATTACATGACGGAAGGGACGGACTCAGAAGTGTCCCTGTTTTCAGACGAAGTGAAGCTAATGAGGGGAATTAAATCGGATGAGGATCAGGCAGGACTACAAAGGAATTGGACAGGCTGCAAACCTGGTCCAGCAACTGGCTCCTGGTGTTTAACTTTACGAAGTGCAAAGTTATGAAGATTGAGGAAGGGCGAAAAAGACCGCAGGCAGAGTACAGGTTAGGGAGTCAAAGACTGCAAACCTCACTCAAGGAAAAGAATCTTATAGTGAGTGTAATACCGAGCATATCTCCTGAGGCGTACATCAACCAAATAACTGCTGCAGCATATAAGCGCCAGTCAAACCTAAGAATAGAGTTCCGACACTTCAGTAAGAAATCATTCAATACTCTGTACACCGTGTACGTAGGCCCATATTGGAGTACGCAGCACCAGTTTGGATTCCACACCTGGTCAAGCATGTCAAGAAATTAGAGTAAGGTTTGCAACAAGACTAGTGCCAGAGCTAAGGGACATATCCTACGAGGAGAGGTTAAGGGAAATCGACCTCACAACACTGGATCAGAGGAGCGACAGGGGGCATAATAACTACATATAAATTACTGAGACGAATTGAGAAGGTGGATAGGGACAGGATGTTTCAGAGATGGGACACAGCAACAAGGGGTCACAATTTAAAATTTAAAACTCAGATTAGTCACAGAGATGTTTGAAAGTATTTCTTCAGTCACAGAGTTGTCAGGAAGTGGAGTCGTCTGGACAGTGACATAGCGGAGGCAAGATCTATACATAGCTTTAAGAAGAGGTATGACAAAGCTCATTGAGCAGGGAGAGAGTGGACCTAGTAGTGACCAGTAAAGTGGAGGTGCCAGAAGCTATGATTCGACCTCTGCAACCACAATTGGTACACACACACATACATGGTACAAAACTAGATCCTGCAGTGGAAGCCACTGTTAAAGGATTCCCAAAAATACCAGTAAGTGTACCTCGAGTGCAACAGAACACAAAATGAATGGGAAGAACTGAGATAGAGAGTAAGAAGGCATCAGAGGCAGGAAGGGAAGACAGGGAAGGCACTGACAGATAGATGAGTACAACCTAAGGAGGAACAATAAACACAACTGCCCATAGAAATACCCACATAACCCCCTCATCCACTACAAACCAACAAAAACCAAAAACAATAACCAGAAGCAAGACACACTCAACTCCCACCGTCCCCCTCTCAGCAGTAATACGACTAGAGCAGCTTCCCATAATATCCAGCCCTCCCTTCCACACCCTCAGCCTGCACCAACCCCTCCCAATCCCTGAGTACAATTCTGGAAAGGAAGCTTAAGTTATGATGCAGCAACACATATGGAATAAGAAATAAGAATGAGAAGTGGCAAGAAAAAATCACTGAGGCATTCCCGGACATCATTGCACTCACAGAGACAAAGCTCATTGGTGGTGATAACAGATGCGATCTTCCAAACTCGATATCAGATCCTCAGGAATGACATGGAGAACAGAGGAGGACGAGTTGCACTGCTCATCAACATCCAATGGAGTTTTGAGGTGAAGGGAGGACTAGGCGGAGATGTAGAGGATGACTACATAGTTATGATAACCTGTCACTGAACAGCAGGAGACAGCAACAGGATGATGGTTGCCACACTAGCCGAAGTGGCCAGAAGGGCCCACATGGGCATGGGGGATTTCAATCACTGAGAATTACTGGGAAGCCCGGAGCCATATGGGGGACCAAAGCCGTGGAATGCTGAGATGCTGGAGGTGGTGCTTGAAAACGTCATGCACCAATACGTTAGGGACACAACCAGAGAGAGAGGAGATGATGAGCCAGCAAGGCTGGACTTTGTATTATCATTGACCAGCTCAGACATAGGGGATATCACATACGAAAGGCCTCCTTGGTGCTAGCGATCATGTTGTCCTGAGCTTTGAATATATAATAGAGTTAACAATGAAGAGTGAAGCAGCACGAGAAGGACGGGAGAAGCCAAAATTAAAAAAAAAATGGGATTACACAGATAAGAGTCAATAAATAACAAAAAAAAGGCACAATACCGTGACTGGAACAATACACACACAACCCGCACATATAAAAAGAGAGGAGCTTACGACGACGTTTCGGCCCGACTTGGACCATTTACAAAGTCACACTAACACACAGAACAGGTGGAAGGAGTATTTATAGGCAGGCAGACAGGGGAAGGGTACAAGAGAGTGGGGTAATAATGGAGGTAATAGTGGAAGTGGTAGTAGTAGTAGTGGAGTCAGTCATATTCTAGGAAAGGAGCACTGCAAAGAAGCTGGCGGCCCGCATGGGTAGGACAAGAACACAGAGGGAGGAAAAGACGAAGAAAATAAAGAAGGACAAATACAAGGCAAAAGAAAAGAAAGAAAAGAAAACCCATAGGAGAAAAAGGAGAAGGGGGAAGAGATGAAAGGGGAAGGAATCAGGTTAAGTCACGGGTGTTCTGAAGTTTGGATCATTTAACAATGTAATGGGAGAGGAAAGCATCAACAGAGACAAAGCCAGGACTAAGATTCATAAAGGGAAAGTTGTGTATAAGGGAGGATTCAACCAGACGGCGACTATGAAAGTTGGACGTAGGGTAGACAGTTTTAGCAGAAGACCAATCAATAGGATGACTGTGATCTCTGACATGACAGAAAAGAGCATTATTAGTGTCGGCAAGCCTAACACTATTTTTGTGCTCCTTGAGTCTGTCAGAAAGAGATCGGCCAGTTTCTCCGAAGTACTGAAGAGGACAGGAGGAGCAAGAAATATAGAGTAGACACCAGGAGAATCTGTGGAGGGAGGGGAGGTATGAACTAGATTAGTGCGTAGAGTGTTAGTCTGACGAAAGGTAAGTTTGGTGTCTAAGGAACGGAGAGAGTTGCTGAGATTAGAGAGACCAGAGATGTAGGGAAGGCAGAGGACTGGAGAGTTCCCAGGAGTAGAGGGTTTAGGAGAGAAGAAAGTCCGTTTGGCACGAGAGAAAGCAGAGTCTATGAAATGGGAAGGGTAGCCAAAGCGGGAAAATGAATTATGAAGAGTGGAAATTTCTGCTTCAAGGAACAGAGGATCACAGATGCGGAGAGCACGGAGAAAGAGGGAGATAAGAACACTTTTCTTGACAGAGGAGGCATGATAAGAGAAGTAATGAATGTACATGCCACTGTGCATAGGCTTGCGGTACACGGAGAAGGCAAAACCTGTAACTGAGCGGTGGACATGAACATCAAGGAAAGGAAGCAAAGAATTAGATTCCCAATCAGCTTTAAACTTAATGGAAGGGGCAAGATTATTAAGAGCATCAAGAAAAGGTTGGAAGAGACTTAAGTCATGAGGCCAAAGAGCAAAGATGTCATCTACATAGCGGAGCCAGAGTGAAGGACGTACATCAATAGTGGGAAGAAGAACAGTCTCGAAGTATTCCATGTAAAGATTAGAAAGAACAGGAGATAGAGGAGAGCCCATAGCGACACCAAAGGTTTGAGAAAAATATTTACCTTGAAACGAAAAGGAGTTAGAGTCCACACAAAGGCGGATAAGATCAAGAAAGACATCAGTAGGTATAGGGAGATGAAGTAACCCTTCATTGGCCTTCTCTCCGAGAAAATTAAGAACATCATCCAGAGGGACATTAGTGAAGAGGGACTCGACATCAAGACTAAGCATCTTACAGGTCGGGAGAGAGCGAACCCGTTCGATGAAGTCTTGAGAGTGACGATGGTGGGCAGGAGAAAAAGTACCAAGAAAGGGAGTGAGGGTTTTGGCTAGCCAGGAAGCAAGAGAATAAGAGACAGAACCTCTAGAAGATATGATGGGATGCAGAGGAATATCAGGTTTGTGAGTTTTGGGAAGGCCATAGAAATAGGGCAGAGAGGGACAGATGACACGAAAACGTTGAACAAGGTTAAAGTCAGAAGGACAAAGGTCGGAGAGAGTCTTAAGTTTCTTGTTGAAAGTTCTCTTGATGCGATCAAGAGGGTTGGAAACGAGAGTAGTGTAGGTATGTGAGTCAGAGAGCAGGACATCGGCTTTACGGAGGTAATCCTCACGATCGAGGATAACAACCGAATTGCCTTTGTCAGAAGAGAGTATGACAATGTTAGCGTTGGATTTAAGAGCAGAAAGGGCAAGTTGATAGCGGCGAGGAAGGTGATGGTTCTTAGAAAACAGGCTATCAAGAGCAGGAAGGAGAGCGCCACGAAAAGTGGATAAATCAGGAAGATTATTATTACGAGAGCGAGACTGGCGAAAAGAATCAAAAGAGCTAATCATGTCAATACCAGCGCGAGGGGCAGGTGAAGTGGCAAAGGAAAGACCAAAACCAAGCAGTTCAAGCTCATGTTGGGAGAGTGACAGAAGACAGATTAGTAACACAGTCGGTAAGGGAGAATTTGACCAAGGGCTGTCTGAGATGAGACGTTGAAGTTTGTTCTGTAGTTTAGAAGAATGCATTTGTGAATTCAGGCGAGCAGTGTCAAAAGCGACGGTAGTGAGAAGGTTACAGAGATCTTGTGGAAGAGAAGCAAAGAGAGCATGTTGACGCTGACGGAGAGTAAAGAAGGCATCTTCAACCTGAGACTTAGTAGAAATAATGAGCTGTGTGTTAGTGTGACTTTGTAAATGGTCCAAGTCGGGCCGAAACGTCGTCGTAAGCTCCTTTCTTTTTATATGTGCGGGTTGTGTGTGTATAAGAGTCAATTCCTGCAAGAGGTGTAGTTGGTAAGAGAGCTAGAGGGAAATAGTAAATTAAATGACCACGAAGTGCAGGGAGGCACAGAGGAAGTTTGTATCAAGGGGCAACAGAAACAACGAGAAGACCAGAGTGAGCCCATAGTTTACCCAGAGGTGTGGAGAGGCCAAAACCAGGTGTGCTATAGTATGGAAAAAAAGGAAACAAGGCAAAGGACTCAGGAAAATAGGAAGCTGAGCCGGAACCATAAATGAATCTGTAGGGATAAGTATAGAGGCCCAGCGGCAATATGAGAATGACATAGCATCAAAAACAAAAACTGATCCAAAGTTGATATACAGTCACATCAGGAGGAAAACAATAGTCAGGGAGGGGACATTGCACACAACCGAAGAGGAGGTGACAAAACTGCTAGAATAAGTAGATATCTCGAAGGTAATTGACCAGATAACCTCTCTCCTTGGGCCCTAAGAGAGGGAGTAGACGAAATGTATGTGCCACCAACAAAAATCTTCAATAAATTTATCAAAACAGGAAAACTGCCTGAGGTGTGGAAGAAGCAAATTTTTAAGAAAGAAGACAGACGGGCTACACTAAACTACAGACTAGTGTCGCTGACCTGTATAGTATGTAAAGTTATGGAGAAGATTATCAGGAGAAACGTGGTGGAGCACTTAGAATGAACGGACTCATACATTACAACCAGCATGGATTCAAGGCAGGAAAATCCTGCGTCACAAACGTACTGGAGTTATACGACTAGGTGACAGAAGTAAGACAAGAGATAGAGAAAGAGAGATGGGTAGATTGCAATTTCTTGGACTGTAAGAGGGCTTTCGACACAGCACCACATAAGAGACTGATTGGAAAGCTAGAAGAATAGGCAGGACTAGCAGGGAAAGTACTGAAATAGATTAGGGAATACATGAAAGGAAGGAAACAACGTGTGTTGTCTGACGAGGTGTCAGAGTAAGTGCATGTGTCGAATGGGGTTTCACAAGGGTCAGTTCTAGGTCCGATGCTGTTTCTTGTATATGTTAATGACATGACAGAAGGAATTATTTGCCTGGCGAGCAAATGCTTCAGCATATGGGCGCCAGGCAAACCTAAGACTAGCGTTTCGACATCTAAGTAAAGAGCCTGGTCACAGACCGGGCCGCAGGGGCGTTGACCCCTGGAATTCTCTCCAGGTAAACACTGTAAACCATGTACGTCAGGCCCATATTAGAGTATGCAGCATCAGTATGGAACCCTCACCTGGTCAAATACGTAAAGAAATTAGATAAAGTGCAAAGGTTTGCAACAAGACTACTCCCGGAACTAAGAGGTATGTCCTATGAGGAGAGGTTAAGGGAACACAACCTGATGACATTGGAGGACAGGAGGGATAGGGAGATATGATAACGACGTATAAAATCTTTAGAGGAATTGACAAGGAGGACAGGGACAGAATTTTTCACGGATGTGACACAGGAACAAGGAGACGCAACTGGAAGTTAAAAACTGAAATGAGTCATAGGGATGTTAAGAAGTATTTCACAGCCTTAGAGTTGTCAAGAAGTGGAACAATCTGGAGAGTGAAGTAATGGAGGTACGATTGATACATAGCTTTAAGAAGAGGTGCGATGAGGTTCTTGGAGGAGAGAGAATGGACATAGTAGCGATCAGCGAAGAGGCCGTTCCAGGAGCTAGGACTCGACCCATGTAACCACAAATTGATGAGCACACACACACACACACACACACACACACACACACACACACACACACACACACATACATACACTCACACACACACACACATACACATACACACACACATACACACAAACACACACACACACACACACACACACACACACACACACACACAAAGAAGACCGCTGACAGAGTACAAGCTAGGCGGACAAAGGCTACAAACCTCGGCAAAGGAGAAAGACCTTGGAGTGAGTATAACGCCAAGCACGTCTCCGGAGGCACACATCAACCAGATAACTGCGGCAGCATATGGGCGACTGGCAAACCTAAGATTAGCGTTCCGTTACCTTAACAAGGAATCGTTCAAGACACTGTATGCCGTGTACGTCAGGCCCATACTAGAATATGCAGCACCAGTCTGGAACCCACACCTGGTCAAGCACGTAAAGAAACTAGAGAAAGTGCAAAGGTTTGCGACAAGGTTAGTTCCACAACTCAGGGGTCTGTCTTATGAAGAAAGGTTGAGGAAAATAGGACTAACAACACTGGAGGAAAGAAGGGTCAGAGGAGACATGATAACGACATACAAAATACTCGGGAATTGACAAGGTAGACAGTGACAGGATGTTCCAGAGAGGGAACACGGAAACAAGGGGACACAACTGGAAGCTGAAGACTCAGATGAGTCAAAGGGATGTTAGGAAGCATTTCTTCAGCCACAGAGTAGTCAGGAAGTGGAATAGTCTAGAGAACGATATAGTGGAGGCAGGAACCATACATAGTTTTAAGACAAGGTATGATAAAGCTCATGGAGCAGGGAGAGCAGAGACCCAGTAGCAGACAGCGAAGACACAGGGCCAGGAGCTGAGTCTCGACCCCTGCAACCACAATTAGGTGAGTACAATTAGGTGAGTACACACACACACACACACTCGAAACAGGATCCTGCAGGAGAAAGCAAGACTAAGGGATATATCAGAGTACCGGAGGGTGTATCTCGACCGCGACAGAACATGAGAAGAAAGACAGAAACTGAAAAAGAGGGTACAGAAACAAAAGGAGGAAAGAGAGATGGACAGGAGAACCCAGACTCAGGAGGAAGCCCATACACAATCCCCTTCAGATGTCCCCCAACCTGGACAACCCCAATACAGCCAAACAATCTAAACCAAAACACACATGCCATACCCAATGCTTCCACCCACCTCATTACAAACTCCACCTTCACACCAACCACCCATAGTTCCTCATAAGGTCTCCCACTTTCTCAACCCCAACGTACCCCCAGACTACGGTATTAGAAAAGAAGTTGAAGGTTTGGTATACAAATGCAGATAGTATAACAAATAAATGTGAGGAGTGACATGAAAGAATAAAGGAGACATCCCCAGACATAATAGCACTCACAGAAACGAAACTCACCAGGATGATAACAGATGCAATCTTTCCACCCGGATATCAAATCATCAGGAAAGATAGAGGGAGCAGAGGGGAAGGAGAAGTTGCACTACTCATTAAGAACCGGTGGGGATTTGAGAACTGCCACAGAACTACAGAAGGCCAAGAGATGAATACGACGAGAGCAATGGTAGACACACTAGCCGAGGTGGCCAGAAGAGCCCACATGGGGAGATCAAAGTTACTAGTTATGGGTGATTTCAATCACAAGGAGATTGACTGGGAAAACCTGGAGCCCCATGGAGGTCCTGAATCATGGAGAGCCAAGATGATAGATGTGGTACTGGAAAACCTCATGCATCAACATGTTAGAGACACTACCAGAGAGAGAGGTGGAGATGATCCAGCAAGACTGGACTTAGTATTCACCTTGAGTAGTTCGGACATCGAGGATATCACGTATGAAAGGCCCCTTGGAGCTAGTGATCATTTGGTTCTGCGTTTTGATTATATAGTTGAGCTAAAAGGGGAGAGGGAGCAGGAATAGGACGGGAGAAACGAAACTACAAAAGGGGGAACTACACAGGCATGAGGAGCTTCCTACAAGACGTTCAGTGGGAGAGAGAATTGGCAGGAAAACCAGTAAAAGAAATGATGGAATATGTGATAACCAAATGCAAAGTGGCAGAGGAGAGGTTTGTCCCCAAGGGAAACAGAAGTAACGGGAAGACCAAAACGAGTCCTTGGTTCACCCAAAGGTGTAGGAAGGCAAAAACTAAGTGCACTAGAGAATGGAAAAGTACAGAAGACAAAGGACCCAGAAAAATAGAGATTAGCCGAAGAGCCAGAAACGAATATGCACAGGTAAGAAGGGAGGCTCAGCGACAATACGAAAATGATATAGCATCAAAAGTCAAGTCTGACCCAAAGCTGTTGTACAGCCACATCAGGAGGAAAACAACAGTCAAGGAGCTCAACATGAGATTTAAAGAAGTATTTACAGAGGAGACAGGAAGGACTCCAGGAATTCAGAATAGGGAGGTATACCAACAAGTGCTGGATGAAATACACACAACCAAGGAGGAGGTGAAGAAGCTGTTATGTGAACTCGATACCTCAAAAGCGGTGGGACCTGACAACATTTCTCTGTGGGTCCTTAGAGAGGGAGCAGAGATGTTAAGTGTGCCACTAACAAAAATCTTCAATACTTCAATTTGAACTGGGCAACTACCTGAGGTGTGGAAGATGGCAAATGTAGTCCCAATTTTTAAGAAAGGAGACAGACACGAGGCATTAAACTACAGACCTGTGTCACTGACGTGTATAGTATGCAAAGTCATGGAGAAGATCATCAGGAGGAGAGTGGTGGAGCACCTAGAAAGACACAAGCTTATAAACGACAACCAGAACGGTTTCAGGGAAGGAAAATCCTGTGTCACAAACCTACTGGAGTTTTATGACAAGGTAACAGAAGTAAGACACGAGAGAGAGGGGTGGATAGACTGCATTTTCTTAGACTGCAAGAAGGCGTTCGACACAGTTCCTCACAATAGGTTAATGCAAAAGCTAGAGGATCAGGCACATGTAACAGGAAAGGCACTGCAATGGATCAGAGAATATCTGACAGGGAGGCAACAACGAGTCATGGTACGTGACGAGGTGTCAGAGTGGGCACCTGTGACGAGTGGGGTTCCACAAGGGTCAGTCCTAGGACCTGTACTGTTTTTGGTATATGTGAATGACGTAACGGAAGGGATAGACTCAGAAGTGTCCCTGTTTGCAGATCTTGTGAAATTAATGAGAATAATTAAATTATTTGAGATCAGGTAGGACTTCAAAGAGCCCTAGACAGGCTACAAGCCTAGTCCAGTAAATGGCTCCTTCAATTTAACCCTGCCAAATGTAAAGTCATAAAGATCGGGGAAAAGCAAAGAAGACCGCAGACAGAGCATAATCTAGGTGGCCAAAGACTGCAAACCTCACTCAAGAAAAAAGATCTAGGGGTGAGTATAATACCGAGCACATCTCCTGAGGCACACATCAATCAGATAACTGCTGCAGCATACGGGCGGCTGGCAAACCTAAGAATAGCGTTCCAATACCTCACTAAGGAATCGTTCAAGACTCTGTACACCATATACGTCAGGCCCATACGCAGTATGCAGCACAGTTTGGAACCCACACCTGGTCACACGTCAAATTAGAGATTGCAACAAGACTAGACCCAGAGCTAAGGGGATTGTCCTACGAAGAAAGGTTAAGGGAAATCGGCCTGACGACACTAGAGGACAGGAGGGTTAGGGGAGACATGATAACGACATATAAAATACTACGAGGAATAGATAAGGTGAACAGAGACAAGATGTTCCAGAGAAGGGACACAGAAACAAGGGGTCACAGTTGGAAGTTGAAGACTCCTATGAGTCAAAGGGATGTTAGGAAGTATTTCTTCAGTCATAGAGTTGTCAGGAAGTGGAATAGCCTAGAAAGTGACGTAGTGGAGGCAGGAACCATACATAGTTTTAAGACGAGGTTTGATAAAGCTCATGGAGCAGGGAGAGAGATGACCTAGTAGCAATCAGTGAAGAGGCGGGGCCAGGAGCTATGCCTCGACCCCTGCAACCACAAATAGGTGAGTACAAATAGGTGAGTACACATACACACACATGTGGCTGGTACAGCCGTGCACAACTGCCATCAACTGCGACTTATCGCCTCAACAACAGCTGCAATGTAAACATGAAAAAAATTTCTCTGGTCAACGAGCATAAAAAATCAATATACCGTTGTTGTTCTCAGATTATACTTGTTATTTATGTTCTTGTTTTCACCAGATATTCCAGAGTGGTTCTGAATGTATCTACACATAGGTATACCATTGTTGTTCTGAATGTATCTACAATAGGTATACCATTGTGGTTCTGAATGTATCTACACATAGGTATACCATTGTGGTTCTGAATGTATCTACACATAGTTATACCAGTGTGGTTCTGAATGTATCTACACAGTTATACCAGTGTGGTTCTGAGTGTATCTACACATTGGTATACATGTGTGGTTCATAGTGTATCTACACATAGGTATACTTGTGTAGTTCTGAGTACATCTACACATACGTATTTCAGTTTTGTTCAGAGTGTATCTATACATAGGTATACCTGTTTGATTCTGAGTGTTTCTACACATATATATATATACCAGTGTGGTTATGAGTGTATCTGTATATAGGTATACTAGTGTGGTTCTGAGTTTATGTACGAATAGGTATACCAGTGTGGTTCTGAGTTTATCAACACTTAAGTATACCTATGTGGTTCTGAGTGTATCTACACACGGGTATACCTGTGTGGTTCTGAGTGTATCTACACACGAGTATACCTGTGTGGTTCTGAGTGTATCTACACACGGGTATACCTGTGTGTTTCTGAGTGTATCTACACACGGCTATACCTGTGTGGTTCTGAGCGTATCTACACACGGCTATACCTGTGTGGTCCTGAGTGTATCTACACATATGAGTGTAGTGTTCCTCGTTTATCTCAACGTGCACATGTAAAGTTCTACGTATATCTACACTTCCACGGAAGTATATTTTTTTACACACATGCACGACAGTGTTCCCAGGTTATCTGCACATACACGACAATGTTCTCATGGTATCTACACATGCAACAGTGTTCCCATGGTATCTACACATGCACGAATGTGTTCCCATGGTGTCTACACATGTACGAAAGTATTCCCATGGTACCTACACATGCACGACAGTGTTCCCATGGAATCTACACATGCACGACAGTGTTCCCATGGTATCTACACATGCATCAGTGTTCTCATGGGATCTACACGTGCATGAGATTATTCTCAGGTAACTACACACTCACGACAATGTTCCCATGGTATGTACACGTGCACAATAATGTTCTATGCATTGGGTATCTGCAGGCATGGAATATCTGGAAAAACAGGAGGGGCGTGCAACTTTGACCATCCCAGAAAATGCCGTGCCCACATGACAACAGGAGAATGCAACTCTTCTTCTTGCAACTGATTTCACCCTGAAATGTGTCCCTCTTCATTCCAGGATAGACAATGCTAAACACATACTGTCAGTCGCACCATGTAAATGGGACAAGACAATACATATCAGTCAGACCATGGGAAACAAACCAGGGTAGCCACAACCACTCCACAGACAGAGGTCTTTTATTGCCAGAAAGAAAAAAGAGCTGGCAGGAAATGAGAAAAATGGTACAACATCTCAAAACACTTCTGGAGCGAGGCACTATCAGTGGCCTTCACTCCAAAACAACAGATATTAGTGCCAGCAAACAAAGCCCCCCTCCCCCACATACCATAAATACGACGACATTTATCTTTCCAAATTTACAGAAACGAACAAGATATCTTTCATCAGTGGACTGTTCAATGAGTCAAATACAATGTTTGCGGTATTTACAGAGACCCACATAAAGGATCACTTTGACAACGAAATATGGATCCCAGGTTATAACCTACTCAGATGCGACAGTAAACAGGCAACAAGGTGGAGGGAGGGAAGGGGATACCCTGTACGTCGCAGGGTCGCTCATTTGCTCGGAACAACTAAACACTTCAAATGATGTAGTTGAATATTTGGCAGTAAAGACCGAAAACCAAAACCTTGTCATTGTGGTTGTATACAAGCCTCCAGATGCAATTTCCCAACAATTCCAGGAACAGCTTTTGAAAATTGACCACTGTCTGGAAAATCTTCCAATTCCTGCTCCATACATCTTGCTGCTGGGCGATTTCAACTTAAGACACCTAAAATGGAGGAATGTAGCAAATAATGTTTTTAACAAAGATAACCCCAGGAGGCAGCTCAGATGAAAATTCCCACAAACATAAACTATTAAATCTCTGCACCAAATTCACCTTAAACCAGCAAAGAATAGAGACAACAAGATTGGAGACTACACTGGACCTCATCTTCATTAACAATGATGATCTGAAACGAAATATAACAGTGAGACAGACAACATACTAAGATCACAATATAATAGAGGAACAGCCATGTATGCGTAGGGCTCCTGACTAGCAAAATGTGATTAGTTATGAGGGTGCCTTCATCAAATTCAACTTCAATAACAAAAACATACAGTGGGTTTAAGTCAGCCATGTTCTAAATGAAAGAGGCTTGGAAGATATCCTAAAAAACACGAATCCAAATTTCTGCCTAGAAAGAATGAACTCTGTGGCACTTGAGGTATGCTCAAAGCACATTTCTTTAAGAAAAAGGAAGAGAAGATGTAAACTAGGAATAGAGAGATGCGCCCTATACAGGTGAGTGAAGGCGAAGAATCACAGAGCTGCTGAAAAGGGTCAGTATATCAGAAATACGAAAGGGAAGCATTGGTCAAAGAAATAGCAATTATCGGATCTAAGCTTAAGGAATCATGCAGGAGACAAGAAACTCAAGAAGATCTAAAAGCCATAAATGAAATTGAAAGAAACCCAATATATTTCTTTTCTTATGGCAACTCTAAGGCGAAAGCAACATCCACTATTGGACTCCTGCTTAGACGAGATTGGACTTACACAGATAACAACAAAGAAAGGAGTGAGATACTGAAGCCCCAGTATGACGGTGTTCAGTGAGCCGTTATTAATCAGACTAAGATTCGTCAACCTAAATGATTTTTTTATGACCGAGACTCAAAATATGGTCAACTGAAAAATCCCTGATATCATTCTAACACCACATGAATTCGAAAAAGCAATAAATGATATGCCCATTCACTCTGCCACAGACCCAGTCTCGCGGAACTCCGTGTTCACGTGCCTTCAGCATTCTATGGAGAGGAAGCGTGGACACAGAAGTCATCCCACAGTCACTAAAAACAACAGACATAGCCCCACTCCACAAAGGTGGCAGTAAAGCAAAAGTAAAGAATTACAGACAGACGGCACTAACGTCCCATATCATAAAAACCTTTGAAAAAGTTTTAGGAAGGAAGATTGTCACCCATCTAGACATCCATCAGCTATACAACCCATTGCAACACGGGTTTAGAGCAGGCCGCTCCTGTCTGTCCCAACTACTGGACCACTATAACAAAGCCTTGGATGCTCTAGAGGACAAACAAAATACAGATGTAATATACACTGACTGAGAAAGCCTTCGACAAGTGCTACCATCACACAAAATGTGTGATAAAGGAATAACGGGAAAAGTTGCAGTACTCGCCCTCATCCTGTTCCTCATCCTCATATCTGACACAAAGATGTAAGCCACAGCACCGTGTCTTCCTTTACAGATGACACCCGAGTTTGCATGACAGTGTCCTTTATCGAAGACACTGTAAGACTCCAAGCGGGCATCAGTCCAATCTTTATATGGGCTGCAAAATCAATGTTAAGTTCAATGAAGAGAAATTTAAATTACTCCGATATGGATAATTTGAGGAAATTAAAACTATATCGGAATATAAAACAAATTCCAACCACATAATAGAGCGAAAAGTTATTGTGAAGGACCTGGGAGTGATAATGTCAGAGGATCTCACTTTCAAAGATAACAACAATGTATCTACCACATCTACTAGAAAAATGATAGGATGGATATTGAGAACCTTCAAAACTAGGGATGCAAAGCCCATAATGATTCTCTTCAGATTGCTTGTTCTCTCTAGGCTGGAATATTGCTGTTCATTAGTGGCCCCTTTCAAGGCAGGCGATATTGCAGACCTGGAGAATGTACAGAGAACCTTCGCTGCACAAATAAGGACGATAGAGCTCCTAAATTACTGGGAACAGTTGATGTCCCTTGACTTGTATTCCCTGGAATGCAGCTGAGAAAGACAAATGGTAATATACACTAGGAAAATCCTAGAGGGATTAGTACCAAATCTGCACACGAAAATCACTCCCTACAAAAGCAAAGGACTCGGCAGGAGATGCAACATCCCCTCAATGAAAAGCAGAGGCGCCACGAGTACGATAAGAGACGACACAATAAGCGTCCAGGGCCCAAGATTGTTCAACTGCCTCCGACCATACATAAGGGGGATTACCAATAGACCCCTGGTTGTCTTCAAGAAGGCGTTGGACAGGCATCTAAAGTCAATACCTGACCAGCCAGGCTGTGGTTCGCACGTCGGTTTACTTGCGGCCAGCAGTAACAGCCTGGTTGATCAGGCTCTGATCCACCGCGAGGCTTAGTCTCAAACCGGACCGCTGGGGCGTTGACCCCCGAAACCCTCTTCAGGTATACTCCAGGTATCTACACAAGCCCGACAATGTCCCCATGGTATCTACACGTGCATGGCAATATTCCAGTTATTTAAATTATTCGGAAAGGAAATAAGATAAAAAAAAAAGTTCGAATAATGTTCTTACATTACCGGCCATCTGCCAACAAGGTAAGACGACTTGAAAATGTAAACATTCATCAACATTCATTCAACAGCTCTCCTGCCAGAAGTGCATTCAAATCACAACTGAAATTTTCAAAAATCCCTCTAAATTGCAACATTCCCAATGCATTTTCAGAGTTCAAGCACTGTACTTACCACCAGTTACCTTCATTTCACTCCAACAGCACATCAGTCCAGCACAACTACTTGGCTCCACTCACTCCAGTTTAAATTGCTTCCTCAAGCCTGCTGGATGCTCAGGCCCCAACTATTTTATATCCCTATTCCACTCTTTCTCCATCTCATCATGCGGCAGTTCTCATCCCTCCTTCCTTCCACTCTATTTTTTTTAATCCTATCTAAATGGCCAGACCACCTCAACAACCCTCCTATAACATATGAATTATTTCCATTGTAGCATAGCTCCATTTTCTAATTTCGATGCTCTGAATCCCCTGCATAATATTCATTCCACATATTGCACATAAATATGATTTCTTTGACTTCAGGCTCCTCCTCCTCTTTCTTTCTGCAACGTATAAAGTCCATAGATAAACTTCATTCTTGCCACATATCTCAACACAACACCTACCTTCTTTCCCTCATCTTCTCTATAATTCTAACATTTCACTGACCTATCTTCCGGTAAATCCACTCCAATATATCCAAATATATTCACTTCTTAAAAAAAATTAATAAAATGAATATATAGATACTATGTGTCAATTATGAATTGTTAAGATCCCATTCTAGACATAAAAAGGTAAAATCCGGTGTAAAACACCTGGGTATGTATATTAGCCAGATGTTTTGACTGCACAAAACACTTTTAATCTAAGAGAGAGGCGACTATTATTCCCGAGACAGTGGAAGAAGAGAAGAGATATTTTAAGGTGTTCATTTCGTTAGTGTTGTTAGGTGTTCAGACATTTAGCCTTGATAGAAGGGGTTCAGTCATTTTGCTTAAACAGAAGGTGTTCAATATTGATCATTCATTGACCTCTTCGCTCACGGGCCGAGAGGTTGTGCTGCGCAGTTGCTCCTGGTCCAGTCTTTGCGCAACTTCCGATTTTCTCCAAGATGGCGACCAGTGTTCGGAGGAGGAGCAACACGGTGTGTGTGGAGCTTCTTAAGGGAGCCATTTACCCAGCTAACGCTTCAGTGTTGCTGCCGGCGATAATCCGTGACACTTTTTGTATTTGTCATGAAGACCTATTTGGGATTGCATTAAATGGTTCGACGAGGATCTTCGTGAAGTTTGGTACAGTGGAGGCTTATGAAAAACTGTGGAGAGGTACCAGGAAGCACCTCACTGTCAACACTGGGATAAAGTCCGGCTCAGGGATGCCTCTAAACATTACACCTTTGTGAAGGTCCGTAATGTGCCATTTGAGCCATTGGATTGGATGTCAGTGAGGCCTTTGAAAGGTATGGTGTGGTG
>WNWK01034740.1:0-20262 GCA_009830355.1 Cherax destructor
CTTGCCTTTTCACAAATTATCGCCGTGGAAATGCTATCACCCGCTAACTGTTTTTCATTGATCCACACCCCAAACAACTTCTCAACCTCATCCACTGTTTTCGATCTATTTTTCGTTAACGTATCAACCTCTTTTGCAACAGCTTCCGTGATCTCATTTCTCTTTGCCAGGATAGTGGCGATAGTAGATGCATTTTTCTTGTACATCCTGGCAAGCTCACTCAGACGTACGCCACTCTCATATTTTTCTACAATCTCTTTCTTTAGTTCGATGGTGTTTCTCACTCTTTACCACAGGGGTGCCACTAGGAAGCTTCTTTGGACCCATGATGACTTATTTCATAGTGACAATCACTGAACCAGCAATAAACACAACAAAAGTATTGTGAATGTTTGAAAGAGCGCGCTGGGTAATTTTCTCTCAAGTGTAAACAACGCTAGACTGGCGTCGTGTCCGCCTCACTGCGCAAGCGCGGGGCAGGCGGAGAGGTCTGGTACGTTTCGGTACACGAGTTAATTATCGTTACCTGAGAAAAATATTTAGCGAAAAAAGCTTTTGTTACACGATTTTTTCGTTATTTGGAACTATCGTTAGTCGAGGGCCCACTGTATTATATTTCCCTACAATATATTTGCGCATCAAAACATTCGCAAATGCTACTGTACAGTATTATTATATTTCCCTACATCATACAGTGGTACCTCGGTTAATGATGGTACCCAAACTCGCCCTTTTATGTACAGTAGACCGTCATTTTGCACGATAGTTACGTTCCTGAAAAAGTCGTGTTAGATAATTTCATGTTAAATAATTAACAGAACTTATGAGAAAAATAGGGTTACGTTCCTGGGAGTCCCCAAAAGCCAAACAAGTTTTTAACAGATCTGCAAATTAAGCGAATATGTAATTTCTTGCGATATATTACTGCTTAAGACTACAAATGCAATAGAATAATAGTATTACTTAATTGTGGTAAGATGTTTGTGATTGTAAAGTGGATATGGTGGTGGCCACTGACTGAGGTGGATATGTAATTGTGCATTGTTGTGATTTTCTGCTTAAGACTACAAATGCAATAGAAATAATAGTTTTCTTACCTGAAATTGTTGGTAATGATGTTTGTGGATGGTAGTGAAGAGTGGATATGGATGGTGTGGCCCTACTGGGCTGAGGTGGATGCTTGTTGGTTGTCGGTAGAAGTGGATGGTAGAGGTTCTGGTGCTGAAGTCGATGGTTGTATTGCAGTGTGCATAAATTCTGTAATGGATCTCTGGGCTCTTTTATTCTGCATTACATTATACAGCTGATGGTAAGGCATCATCAGCTGGTCTAGACCCCATTTCAAAGCCCTGCTTCTAGCTTTGTCAGGGTCCTCTTCAGTGAAAAAGTCTGCAATTTTACCAATATTATGGAACTGCTCACGTAACTGCTGCAATGTTAACTGTTTTTCTTCAGGTTCTTCTTCATCTTCTGTTATCTCCCTCCCTTGCATCTGTGCATTGAACTCTGCCAACATTTCCTCTGGACTCCTGTCTTCATCATCATCTTCTAAGAGTTCATTCACATCTTCATTCATATCTTCAAAACCATCACCTGGTAATCTCCTTGCCAGCTGAACAATTACCTGAACCTGACTCTCAAGCAAGGGAAAACCAGAGAAAGAATTAACTACAGAAGGCCATAACTTTCCCCAGCCTGCATTTAATGTTGATTGGGGCACTTCATTCCATGCACGTCTAGCATAGCTGATGGCATCTGCAATGTTAAATTTACTCCAGAAGCTTGGTACTGCCAGGTTGGAGTCAGAGTCCATTGATGCAACTAGTTTTTTATAATTTTTTTGTGTAGTTACACTTGAATGTCTGAATAACTCCCCGGTCCAGTGGTTGTATCAGAGATGTTGTATTTGGAGGTAAAAATACAACTTTTATATGTGGGGTCACATCCAGCAAAGCTTGTGGATGAGTACGGGAATTATCACAAATGAAGAGAGCCTTGAATGCAAGGTTCTTGCTGTGCAGGTAAAACTTGACTTCAGGAATAAAGTGATGCTTAAACCAGTCAATAAATATTTCCTCTGTCATCCATGCTGAATGGTTTGACTTCCAAATTACTGGTAAGGTGTTTTTATCCACACCTTTCAAAGCACAAGGATTCTTAGAGCGGTAAATAACCATGGGCTTACACTTGAAATCACCTGATGCATTACCGCAAAGGAGCAAGGTGAAGCGATCCTTTGCTGCCTTGAAGCCCGGTGCACTTTTCTCTTGCTGACTGATATATGTTCGTGTCGGCATTTTCTTCCAGAAAACACCTGTCTCGTCAGCATTAAACACTTGCTGTGGCTCATAGCCACCCTCAGAAATAAGTTCCTGAAATTCAGCAGGGAAATTACTTGCTGCTGTATGATCAGCTGAAGCACTTTCACCAGAAAACTTAATATTATGTAACTTATTATGCAACTTAAAGTTCTTGAACCAGCCTGTGGTAAACATACACTCATTTTCAGGCCTTCCTTCCTTATCACACACTGCTTTAAACAACTGTAAGGCCTTTTCCCTAATTAAGAGAAAACTAAGTGGTGCACCTTTCTTTGTTTTCTGTTCGATCCACTCAAGCAACAAGTTTTCAGTTTTATTTACTTGTTGGGACCTACGTGTCATTCTTTTCATGAGGTCACATTTTGGGTTATTCATTACACAAGCTCGTATATTTGCCTCATTTTTCCTAATCGTACGAAATGACGCTTCATTAAGGCCATAGGCCCTCACTATATCCCTCACACGTGAGCCACTCTTAAGCTTATCTAATATCTCGATTTTCTTTGAAATTCCTAGATTTGAACACTTAAACTTCTTCTTGTCACTTGCTGAAACACTTGTATGCTTACTGGGTGCCATGATTGCTTGGTATATTTACCAAAATGCAATGAAAATGAGGAAATGAATATAAATAAACAAAGCGAGCTTCCCAATAATTATCGTCCTGCACGTGTACGAGCCAAACTGAACGCTGGGAGGGATGCGTGGGTGGGTGAGGGTGGCGGGGGATGGCACAAGGACTCCCCCACTGACAATGGTTTAACCCACCGCGGGCGACGCGCGCTAAAAATTTTTTCCCCTCCTGCCGAACCGTGTAATATCATCTTTACGTCGTGTAAGATAATAATGTATTGCAAATCTTAAATCGTGCAATACCCGTAACGTGCAACATAATCTCGTGCTAAATGACGTTCTATTGTAAGTTTATTTTTTTAAATGCTTTTGTAAGTGTAATTTTGGGGGTCTAAAAGGACTAGTCTATTTTACATTATTCCTTATGGGAATAAATTTGTTTGGTAATGGCACTTGAACAGCATTCTGGAACGAAAAAATATCATTAACCGAGGTACCACTGTATTTGCACACCAAACATTCGCAAATTTTCAAGATTCGCGAGGTTCTTGATCCCCTGTGGAGGGCCTCCTGTACAGTGGACCCCCGAGTATCGTAATTAATCCGTTCCAGGAGCTATTACTTAACACGAAGTTTACAAAATTCGAACCCTTATTTCCCATAAGAAATAATGTAAATACAATTAATCCGTTCCACAAAAAAATATTCACATACAAAATAATTAAAAATAATATATATATACATTTATTTACCTTTATTGAAGAGTTGCAGGCATCTGGAAGATAGGGTAATGAGTAATGAAGGTCCTGTTGGGCATTTTCTTCCAAAACAGGCCTGTTTCATCACAATTAAACACTTGTTGGGGAGGAATCTTCAGCCTCTACGAAGGGAATCCCCACTCCCTGCATGCCTGCTACACTCCCTGCATGAATGCTACACTCCCTGCATCCTGCAAACTCCTCATAATGCTAAACTCCCTGCATCAATGCTAAACTCCCTGCATCAATGCTAAACTCCCTGCATCAATGCTAAACTCCCTGCATCAATGCTAAACTCCCTGCATCAATGCTAAACTCCCTGCATATGCTAAACTCCCTGCATCAATGCTAACTCCCTGCATCAATGCTAAACTCCCTGCATCAATGCTAAACTCCCTGCATCAATGCTAACTCCTGCATCTGCTAACCCTGCATGAATGCTAAACTCCCTGCATCAATGCTAAACTCCCTGCATGAATGCTAAACTCCCTGCATGAATGCTAAACTCCCTGCATGAATGCTAACTCCCTGCATGAATGCCTGCTAATCTCCTGCATGAATGCTAACTCCCTGCATGAATGCCACACTCTGCATGAATGCTAACTCCCTGCATGAATGCTAACTCCTGCATGCTGCTAAACTCCCTGCATGAATGCTAAACTCCCTGCATGAATGCTAACTCCTGCATCAATGCTACAACTCCCTGACTTCCTACATTTCCTGCATGCTCAAACTCCCTGCATGCCTGCTAAACTCCCTGCATGAATGCTAAACTCCCTGCATGAATGCTACACTCCTGCATGCCTGCTAAACTCCCTGCATGCCTGCTACACTCACTGCATGAATGCTACACTCACTGCATGAATGCTACCATAGGGGTGCCACTAGGAAGCTTCTTTGGACCCATGGTGACTTATTTCACAGTGACAGTCACTAAACCACCAAAAAAGACACCAAATGTATTGTGAATGTTTGAAAGAGCTCGCTGGGTAATGTTCTCTCAATGGTAAACAACGCTTCACTGGCGGGCATCCTGCGTCCTGCGCAGGCGCGGAGCAGGTGGACAGGTCTAATACATTACGAAACACGAGCCAGTTTACGATTCTCGAAATCGAAAAAAGCTTACGAAACACGATTTTTACGAAATAAGAACTTTACGAAACTCGGGGTCCACTGTACAGTGGACCCCCGCTATTCGAATGGCTCGGCAGTCGAACAAATCGTCATTAGAACAAGAAAATCGATATCGTCATGCGAACAAAATATCATGATTCGAACAAGTGTGTCCATCACCTGTCCGCCCAGGCGCTTGGAGAGCCAGTCCCTCCTTGTTTACACTCGAGAGAACAATACCCTGCACGCTCATCCAGACATTTCACACTTAATTATAATTGTTTCGAGTTTGTTCATTAAGTGTGAGGCAGTGGTGAGAGGCAGTGGTGGTAGAGGCAGTGGTGAGAGGCAGTGTTGAGAGGCAGTGGTGGTAGAGGCAGTGGTGAGAGGCAGTGGTGAGAGGCAGTGGTGGTAGAGGCAGTGGTGAGAGACAGTGGAGGTGGAGGCAGTGGTGAGAGGTGGTGGTGAGAGGCAGTGGTGAGAGGCAGTGGAGGTAGAGGCAGTGGTGGTAGAGGTAGTGGTGAGAGGCAGTGGTGGTAGAGGCAGTGGTGAGAGGCAGTGGTGAGAGGCAGTGGTGAGAGGCAGTGGAGGTGGAGGCAGTGGTGAGAGGCAGTGGTGGTAGAGGCAGTGGTGAGAAACAGTGGAGGTGGAGGCAGTGGTGAGAGGTGGTGGTGAGAGGCAGTGGTGAGAGGCAGTGGAGGTAGAGGCAGTGGTGGTAGAGGTAGTGGTGAGAGGCAGTGGTGGTAGAGGCAGTTTGTGAGAGGCAGTGGTGGTGAGAGGCAGTGGTGGTGAGAGGCAGTGGTGGTGAGAGGCAGTGGTGAGAGGCAGTGGTGAGAGGCAGTGGTGGTGAGAGGCAGTGGTGGTGAGAGGCAGTGGAGGTAGAGGCAGTGGAGGTAGAGGCAGTGGTGGTAGAGGCAGTGGTGGTAGAGGCAGTGGTGAGAGGCAGTGGTGAGAGGCAGTGGTGAGAGGCAGTGGTGGTTGAGGCAGTGGTGGTAGAGGCAGTGGTGAGAGGCAGTGGTGGTAGAGGCAGTGGTGGTAGAGGCAGTGGTGAGAGGCAGTGGTGGTAGAGGCAGTGGTGGTTGAGGCAGTGGTGGTAGAGGCAGTGGTGAGAGGCAGTGGTAGTAGAGGCAGTGGTGAGTAAACAAGATTAAATGAAGGTTCGGGAGGGAGTTTTGTAAACAAACAAGTTGTTGTTGTTACCAGCCTGACACATACGAATTCTGTTCAATCCGTGAAGCTGACAATAATGCACTTAGCATTACAAACTCCATTTTCTCTTATACTAGCATGTCTGAAGGAGGAAAGAATGGGAAGATGTTTTCACAGCTGTAGCGAGAATGCCCGCCACCACCATCCTTCCCAGCCACCACATTCGTAATGACATACATATTTTATTAATTCTAGAGTGTATATCAGGTTTTTATGTTATTTATATTGTTTATTATGTCATATTAGATGAATTGTGATAGATAAATAAGCTGTCGAGTTGATAATAGCTTCACAGTGAAGTACTATTTTGTCATGCCTCCTGACAGCAGGAACAGATTAATTGTATTTCCATTATTTCTTATGGGAAAAATTAAATTGCCACTCGAACATTTCGCGTTGAGAACTAGCTCCTGGAACGGATTAAATTTGAATAGCGGGGGTCCACTGTACTTCCCATTTCCAGGATTCAAGTCTGGCTAACCAGTTTCCCTGAATCCCTTCACAAAATATTACCCACCTGATTAAATCCTATAAATACTCATGTATCTTTTATGCAGGTAGATCTGTTTGTGACTCGATAAAGCCCACTGCGTGGGCGAAATGTTGTCAATAAAGGATCACATTATACTGCTTATGTGTTTATCTTTCCATTATACTGCTCATGTGTTTATCTTTCCAAATACAGTGGTACCTTGACTTACGAGCAGCTCCCAACTTGAACAATTATGTAAGTGTATTTCTGTAAGTGCTTTTGTAAGTGTAATTTTGGGGGTCTGAAACAGATTAATCTAATTTACATTATTCCTTATGGGAACAAATTTGTTTGGTATCGGCACTCAAACAACCTTCTAATACGAATTAAGCTTGTAACTTGAGGTACCACTGTATTACCCGCTCACACTCCAACAGCTCGTCAGGTCCCAAAGACCGTCTCCATTCACTCCTATCTAACACGGTCACACACACTTGTTGAAGTCCAAGCCCTTCTCCCACAAAACCTCCTTTATATCATTATATCTTAGATTATTTATTTAACATGGTTGAATATTCATGGATGGTATACAATACCGACAAGATGAAAATTAGACACATGTGCAACATCTGTCTAATTTTCAACATGGTTGAATACAACCACTATGCAGATAGCATATTTTATGAGAGTTACTCAGTTGAAACAAAAACTGTTTCCCCTGTCAGGCTTCAATGCACATTATGGGTTTTATCTAACCTTACTCACCATACAAGACATCCATACTTTTTACTGTGCCTATAACATACATAGAACACTAAACTCAAATACTATTAACCCATCACTCAAACTTCTCCTTACCAACCTTAACAGGACACATGACCATAACACAAGGCACAGATCACTCTTCGATGTTCCCCGTGTGCATCTCACACTATGCAAAAACTCAATACATATTAAAGGCCCAAAAATTTGGAATTCATTACCTGTGATTGCCAAAGAAACCCTGTCTGTACATCAATTCAAAACTCTGCTGAAAAACCACCTACTCACCCAAAACTAAATACACAATATTTAACATTACCTACAAAGTTTAATTAATCACTTAATTGTATAATCCTGTTATAAATAATGCATACTTAGCTAACTTTGTTTCTATACCATTAACAAATAAAATAATCCATTCTCTTGTACTCTTTGTAACTCATCTAATGACCATATAAACTGTTATTGCAATACAATTAATTGTTTTGATTTGTTTGATCTGATTTAATAAATTGTATTACATTCAACTTATGTTCAAAATAAATTGTCCACTATAATTTTTACCATTTAGTTTATAGTTAATTAATTAATTAATTTTAGGTTGGATAAATTCATGAGTGAGAGGGGTTGGATTTGAGTGGCACTCGCACATGAGTGAATGGAATTGTCAAAGCTTATTTCTTGGGTAGCATTGAAAATTGGGTTGAGCAAGTGTTCTGTTAGTTGGACGGATTGTGAAGGACCTGCCTAGTATGGGCCAACAGGCCTGCTGCAGTGTTCCTCCTTTCTTATGTTCTTATGTAATACCCACAATGCTCTGCTTATTAGGGGCTTTTGGCATGTACACCCCATTTATATCCAGAACTATGTACATCTTTGTATCATGTCACAATAAAAATTATTATTATTATTATGGTCAAATGTTACACCATGGAAGGTCATACGAGTAACCTTCCCACTTGTTGGATCATCTTAAATCTTGCAGTGACCTCACTACACATACCTTTGTGGGACGACTCTGTCTCAAACACATGGTGCATATGTAGATGAATGGTTCAGAGAACTGACAAGTTGATAAATTAGACACATATGCAACACTTGGGTATCTTTATTGAGGAAACGTTTCGCCACACAGTGGCTTCATCAGTGAAAATAAATGGTATAAAATTCCGACACAATGGAAAGATAAACACATAAGCAGTATAATGTAATCCTTTATTGACAACGTTTCGCCCACACAGTGGGCTTTATCGAGTCACAAACAGATCTACTTGGATGAAAGATACATGAGTATTTATAGGATTTAGTCAGGTGGAGAATGCTGGGTCAGGTGGAGAATGCTGCATGTGACAGTCTTCAAAGTAGGGTGATGGAGTTTAAAACCTTGGGTAGCTTTAAAAAGAGATTGAATAAGTATAGGGGTAGACCTTCTGCAGTGTTCCATTCTTAAGTTCTTATGTGAGATAGCGATGAAGAAGTTTCTTGGCAATAGGTTCAGCTATGTTGTAGAAGCCATTGTTCTGGTTGATCTGTTTGTGACTCGATAAAGCCCATTGCGTGGGCGAAACGTTGTCAGTAAAGGATCACATTATACTGCTTATGTGTTTATCTGGCTTCATCAGTCCATGCAAAGGAGAATCATGGAGAACAGGAGTTTAAGGTAATCAGTCCCTCAACCTTGAGTCGATGTAGTCAGTCCATCAATCTTGAAAAGAATACAGCATATGTGCGAAGAAGTAGCTTATATACCGTAGGCAGGAGAGGTGCAGCAGTTGTAGGTGGTGTCACATTTGACCAATGTGGAAGTAGGTCATGCCCAAGGGTTAGGCAAGTGAAGAATTCCCTGTATTAAGATCCCAAGATGTTGCTGTGTCAGACAGGATGTAAATGAATGGTTCAGAGAACTGACAAGTTGATAAATTAGACACATATGCAACACTTGGGTATGAAATTAAGACACGTGCAACATCTGGGTATCTTTATTTTAGATGTTTCGCCATCCAGTGGCTTTATCAATACAAATTCTAGGACATTATTTGAAGACAGTAGAACTATATACAAAAGATGAGGTACAGTGGAGCCCCGAGTTTCGGTCATAATTCATTCCAGAAGGCTGCTCAAGTGCCATTACCGAACGAATTTACTCCCTTAAGGAATAATGTCAAGTAGGTTAGTCCATTTCAGACCCCCAAAAATACACTTACAAAAGCACTTACAATATTACACTTACATAATTGTTTGATTTCCGAGGTGACCGAAACTCTGGGGTCCACTGAAATCAGTCCCTCGGCCTTGGAGTTGGTGTGAAGAGCACCAAAGTCGTGGAGTTTCTAGAGCAGAGGCAAGCAGGATGGCGCTTATATACTAACGTCAGCTGGAAAGGGACGTGTAGCAGACGAGGGCATAGTCACTGGTAGGCGGGATTCCCCAGTGGAAGTAGGTCATACCCAAAGAGATGGGTTAGTTGTCTGACACAGCAACATCTTGGGATCTTAATATGTACAGGGAATTCTTCACTTGCCTAACCCTAGGGCGACCACAGTACACTACTGGTCCAACTATTGGTAAACAAATGTGGACTATCTTTTCACCTACTTGACCTGAACTACTGAACACGGACCACTGTACTTCCACATTGGTCAAATGTGACACCACCTACGACTGCTGCACCTCTCCTGCCTACGGTATATAAGCTACTTCTTCGCACATATGCTGTATTCTTTTCAAGATTGATGGACTGACTACATCGACTCAAGGTTGAGGGACTGATTACCTCAAACTCCTCCTGTTCTTCACGATTCTCCTTTGTATGGACTGATGAAGCCACTGTGTGGTGACAAGTTTAATCAATAACGATACCCAAGTGCTGCATATGTGTCTAATTATCTGCATGGTGCACATACACTCTTGTTATATTTCTGGCTAAGTTTATACCTGTAGTTGAACTTATCCTCTGAATGTACTTTCATCCTTGTGTAGGTCTGGCTAGGAAAAGAAGCACATCTTGCTAATAGTCCTAACATTCCAAAATAATCAAAGATTTCCGATAAAATAGATTTAAACAAGCTGTATGATAAATTAAGGCTTCAAGCAGTAATTCAAGTGAGAGCAAGGCCACACAAATACCAGGCTAAAAGGATCTGTGCCAAAAATCAGACTCACATGAGGTTTCATGCTTACGTCTTGACTCGCAATCTTTCCACTAACTTAAAAATAGAGTACAATACAAATAAGTGGGAAAAGGTGTAGGATTAAAAGATAAAGATTCTAATCCAAAGTGGGAGTTGTCACAGTTGCTTTTACTAATGACATGGTGCTTTTGGGAGATTCTGAAGAGAAGTTGCTAATGTTGATGGATGAATTTAGAAGGGAATATGAAAGAAGGAAATTAAAAGTGAACATAAGAAAAGGCAAGGTGATGAGGGTAACCAAAAATTTATGAGGTAATTAAGGGAAGATTGGAATGCATGTTTAGATTAGGGATAGGAAATGTAAGAATGGTGGAAGTAGAACATGTTCAGATATTTAGGGCTGAAAATAGCTTGAAATTGAGCTTTAAAGTACAGTGGTCCCTCGGTTTTCGTGCATCTCCAAACTCGAACATTTATGTAAGTGTATTTTCGTAAGTGCTGTTGCAAGTGTATTTTTTGGGGTCTGAAATAGACTAACCTACGTGACATTATTTCTTAAGGAAGTAAATTCGTTCGGTAATGGCACTTGAGCAGCATTCTGGAACGAATTTTCGGCGAAAACCGAGGGACCACTGTATAGTGGAAATGTTTGATTTTTGCCGATGTTCAATTATTATAATCAATTATTCAGTTATGTACAATTATTACTATTTTTCTATTTTTTTGTGTGAATAAAATATAAGAACATAAAAAAGAAGGAACACTGCAGCAGGCCTACTGGCCCATGCGAGGCAGGTCCAAGTCTCCAACCGGCTTAAGCCAATGCCCCGACCCAGCCAGGTCAGGTTACATTCACTTAAGGAAGGAGCACGGCATCTGACCTAGTGGCACAAGCTAGTCAGGACCAACTCACACCCACCCGCACCCACTCATATATTTATCTAGCCGACCACCTGGATTTAACCCTCCCCAGGTAAACTCCAGGTAGTCAGGTCACTTCCACTTAAGGAATTAGTACGGCATCTGACCTAGTAGCACAAGCTAGTCAGGTCCAACTCACACCCACCCACACTCACTCATGTATTTATCTAACCTATTTTTAAAACTACACAACGTCCCAGCCCCTATGACGGTACTCGGGAGTTTGTTCCACTCATCCACAACTCTATTACCAAACCAGTGCTTTCCTATATCCTTCCTGAATCTGAACTTTTCCAACTTGAAACCATTGCTGGGAGTCCTGTCTTGGCTGGATATTTTCAGCACGCTATTTACATCCCCTTTATTTATTCCTGTTTTCCATTTATACACCTCAATCATATCCTCCCTAATTCTACGCCTTTCTAGAGAGTGCAGATTCAAGGCCCTCAGTCTATCCTCATAGGGAAGATTTCTGATACATGGAATCAACTTTGTCATCCTCCTCTGTACATTTTCCAGTGCATTTATATCCATTCTGTAATACGGTGACCAGAACTGTGCAGCATAATCTAAATGAGGCCTAACCAAAGATATATAGAGTTGAAGAACAACCTGAGGACTTCTATTATTTATACTTCTTGATATGAAGCCAAGGATTCTGTTAGCTTTATTGCGAACACTTATGCACTGTTGTCTTGGTTTCAGATTACTACTAAAAAGAACTCCTAAATCCTTCTCGCAATCACAAGTATTAAGATCTACATTATTCAATTTATATGTGGCATGGTTATTGTCCTGCCCAACATTTAGAACTTTGCATTTGTCTACATTAAACTGCATCTGTCACTTCTCTGACCACTGCATCAGTCTATTCAAATCATCCTGGAGTGCTCTAATGTCCTCATTTGAATGAATTGGACGGCCTATTTTGGTGTCATCAGCAAATTTGCTTATGTTGCTATTTATTCCCTCATCTATCTAAATATTAAACAACAGGGGTCCCAAAACTGACCCCTGTGGAACACCGCTTGAGACGTGCCCCCATTCTGATTTCTCCCCATTTATGCAAACTCTGCCGCCTATTTGTCAACCATGCCTCTACCCAGGAAAAAATTTCTCCTCCTATTCCGTGTGCCTTAACCCTTTCAGGGTTTTTGACGTAGTAGTATGGCTTACGCACCAGGGCATTTGACGTGAAAAACTGCGCCAAAATCGCAGAAACGGGCTAGCCTAGATATGATCCTGTGCGCGTCAAATCAAAAAACCGGGTACCAGAAGTGCATAGAATGGCTCTGACGTGTCTTGCGTTAAAAAACTGACCTTCAGTCTAATTACGATGGATTTATTCTTGTATTCCGTTTTCTTAGTCTCTTTTTGATAGAATGGATGATATATTACAGAAATAGAGATAATTTTGACTGGTTTCAAGATGACATAAGTGACCGATTGATAACTGAGCATCAAACGTACGAAAATGTTAGATAATTTTGACCTATGTTCAAGAGTGAACAAGTCACACCTTGAAACTGACGCAAAGTAGCGAAAATGTTCGATTTTGCCTATGTTCAAGAGTAAACAAATCACACCATGCGTCCAATACGCATACACTGGCAAGTCTAATATTCTTGCACAAGTGGGCTGATATTATTTATACCATTTTTACAATGATGCAGTTGTATACATAACAGAAAATCTTAAATTTTTTGTGAGAATAAAAATTCAAAATGGAAAGCAAAAGTAATGCAATAGGAGCCGGGAGACGTGACTAATGAACAGATAAAATGTTATTTTACTGCCAGGTAAGTCTGTCTTGTTTATTCTGGACCCTATTTTGAAATTGGCATCTTTTGAAATTTGTGTGAAATTGGCTATATTGTCAATTTCTGACCACTTTATTGGGTAGTTGAATTCGGTAAATTGATGGTTTCTTGTACTCAATCGATAGAACCAATGGAATTCTACAATAATAGCTATGATTTACGTAGACTGATACATTGGAATTGGCCGAAAATAGGGCTCAAAGTTGGCGAAATCGCCGATGCGTAAATATCTTCGATACCGCTAACTTTGCGAGAGCATAATTGCGTTAGTTTTTCACCAAATTTCATACTTTTGGTGGCGTTATGATCGGAAAAAGATGCTCTATCATTTCATAAGAAAAAATAATTTTGTTTTTTTCCGAAAATGTTTTGACCCTGAGAGAGAGTTAAGAATCGAGGTCTCGACCCTGAAAGGGTTAAGTTTCCTCAGTAGCCTCTGATGTGGAACTTTATCGAAAGCCTTACTGAAGTCCATATACACAATATCATATTCATTACCATGATCTACCTCCTCAAACACCTTAGTGAAAAAAGTTAGTAAATTCGTAAAACCATGTTGAGATTCATTAATCAATTTATACTTTTCAAGATGGCTACAAATTGCCTCAGCAATTATTGATTCCATAAATTTACCAACTATGGAGGTAAGGCTTATTGGTCTATAGTTCGAAGCTAAGGACCTGTCACCTGCCTTGTAAATAGGTATTACATTTGCCCTTTTCCACTTGTATGGCACTATGCCAGTTTGTAGTGATATATTGAAAAGATTTGCCAAAGGTTTGCTAAGTTCCTCTTTACATTCCTTTAAAACTCTTGCAAACAGTTCATTAGGGCCTGGGGATTTGTTAGGTTTTAATTTCTCTATTTGCCTGAGGACCATGTCACTAGTTACCCCAGTCGAGCATAGTCTATTATCTTCCTGTTCTACATAATTTATTATTTCTGGAATTCTGCTAGTATCTTCCTGAGTAAAAACTGAGAGGAAGTAAGTATTGAAAATTTCACACATATCCTTATCACTGTCCGTGATCTGTCCTCAGCCTGTCCGTGTAGCCTCAGCCTGAGTAGCCCCAGGCTGAGGCTACTCAGGCTGAGGCTACACTGGGTGAGGCTACCCATGCTGAGGCTACACTGGGTGAGGCTACCCAGGCTGAGGCTACTCTGGGTGAGGCTACCCAGGCTGAGGCTACTCTGGGTGAAGCTACCCAGGCTGAGGCTACACTGGGTGAGGCTACCCAGGCTGAGGCTACCCAGGCTGAGGCTACACTGGGAGAGGCTACCAAGGCTGAGGCTACCCAGGCTCAGGCTACACTGGGTGAGGCTACCCAGGCTCAGGCTACCCAGGCTCAGGCTACACTGGGTGAGGCTACACAGGCTGAGGTGGCTACACTGGGTGAGGCTACCCAGGCTGAGGCTACCCAGGCTGAGGCTACACTGGGTGAAGCTACCCAGGCTCAGGCTACACTGGGTGAGGCTACACAGGCTGAGGTGGCTACACTGGGTGAGGCTACCCAGGCTGAGGCTACCCAGGCTGAGGCTACCCTGGTTGAGGCTACACTGGGTGAGGTTACCCAAGCTGAATCTACACTGGGTGAGGCTACATAGGCTGAGGCTACCCATCTCTTAAGTGGGCCTATCTTGTCCCTAATCTTACTTCTGTATACCTGAAAGAATCCTTTTGGGTTAGTCTTCGAATTCCTTGCAACCTTAGCCTCATAATCCCTTTTTGCTTTTCTTATTCCTTTTTTTATTTCTCTAATTGAAAATATTGATTTCTTATCTGTTCATCCCCTCTTTTGATACGCCTATACAGTGGTACCTCGAGTTACGATGGTCCCCAAAATCGCCCTTTTATGTAAGTTTATTTTTTTAAATGCTTTTGTAGGTATATTTTTGGGGGTGTAAAAGGACTAGTCTATTTTACATTATTCCTTATGGGGATAAATTCGTTTGGTAATGGCACTTGAACAGCATTCTCGAACGAAAAAATATCGTAACTCGAGGTACCACTGTATATGCCTCTCTTTTGACCAATGAGGTGTTTTAATCTATTGTTCATCCATTTCGGATCATTTTTATTAGATCTAATTTCCCTACTCGGAACAAAAGTTGTCTGGGCAGCTAGAACTATGCTCTGGAAAACGTCATATTGGCAATCAAAACCACCTACCTGACCCATAGTCAGGTCATCCCAATTTAGCCCACCTAGGTAATTTCTCAGCCCCATGAAGTCGGCTAAGCGAAAGTCTGGAACAAGGACTTGATTGCAGTTACCTGGGTAATTCCATGATATATTGAAACTAAGTGATTTGTGATCGCTTTCCCCAAGCTCTTCATTAACCTCAAGATTATTAATTAGTGATTCTTTGTTGGCAAGAACCAAATCAAGCAAGTTGCTACCTCTAGTTGGTTCTGTCACAAACTGTTTTAAGAAACAATCCTGAACCGTATCAAGAAAGTCACTAGACTCAAGATTACCTGTCACATTGTTCCAATCAATTTGTCTAAAGTTAAAATCTCCCATTAACACAACATTTTCATATCTAGACGCCTTATGAATTTTGTCCCATAACAGCTTACTGTGCTCCCTATCCAGGCTTGGGGGTCTGTAAATCACACCCAAAATTAATTTTTCACGACCATCGAGAAACTGTACCCAAACAGTTTCTGTGTCCGATGTTTCTAATCTTATATCTTGTCTAACACAACAATTTAAATTATCTCTGACATACATCGCCACTCCACCACTCTTCCTGTTGACCCTATCAGTGTGGAATAGTTTATATCCCTGTATGTTGCACTCAGAAGGCATTTCTCTATCTTTCAGGTTGAACCAGGTCTCTGTTATAGCAATAATGTCTATATTACCTGCACTTGCAAGTAATCTTAGCTAATCTATCTTATTTCTTAGACTCCTACTATTTGTATAGTAAACCTTAAGGGAGCTAGTCACTCGTTGCCCTCTACTATCTCTCTTTGTTTGTTGATCAGTTGCTTTGCCTTTACTAGCAACTTTATTTTGAATATTGTCTTTTAAACATATCCCTGAGGTATCCTGGTAATATCTGCTGTTTCCAGGCCTAATACTACAGCCTGATTGTTTCCCACAAACACCCATACCTCTATAATCTATCAGTTTAAAGTCCTAGACAAGTCTCCAATGACCCCCCAATCGAATCAGCTAATGCAACCACTCCAGCCCCAGAGAGATGAACCCCATCCCGTGCATACATATCACGTTTGCCATAGAATTTGTCCCAGGAATGTCTGCATTGTTTATTTTGGACCCTATTTTGAAATTGGAAAACATATCTAGAATTTTGTGTGAAATTGGCCAAATTGCCAATTTCTTATCACCTTATTGGGTAGTTGAAATAATTGATTGGGTGATTTCTTGTGCTCAGTCAATAAAATGGAAAACATACTAGGAAAATAGCTAAAAATTTGGTCAACTGGAACAACGTAATTGGCCTAAAATTGGACTCAACGTGACAAAATTACCTATGCGTAAATATCGCTGATACGGCAAAATTTGCGAAAGCGTAATTTCGTCATTTTTTCAGTCAAATTTTGTACTTGTTTTATTACTGTCAGAAAAAGATTGTCTACCATTTCATACAAAAAATATATGTATTTTTTTTTAAGTTTTGCGACCCTGAGAGCAGGGGTCGCGACCCTGAAAGGGTTAACTGTGATATTCCCTGATATAAAATTTCCTGTGTATGTGGCAGGATGTTTAAAAAAATAAAAGAAATAATTCCCTTACAGATTGAAAGAGTGTTTTTTTATGAATTGAATAAGACTAAAATGAGTGGAATCTGATAAAAACTAAGATTTTATGGTGTGTTGAAGTTTGTGAAGAAATGATCATTCACCAGCAACACTGGTGTAAATGTGCCAGCGATATTTGCGTTTCACAATTTATTGATGCCAAATTATAATTGTTTTCAGTTTTTTATTGTTTTTAATGTTTAACAATATGTACAGTAGTTTCTTATGATACTTGATGTGTTTCAAAGTGTTTTATTACTTCAAACATGGGCAAATGCTTAGCTCAGCATTGCTCCTTTTGTAATACTATGTATAGAAAAAGTTCGTTGAGTCCCTCTTCATTGATGTCTCTCTTAACCCTTTCAGGGTTTCGGCCGTACTAGTATGGCTTACGCGCCAGGGTTTTTGTCGTACTAGTACGCCTAAATTTTAGCGCCCTCAAATCAAGTGGAAACAGGCTGGTATGCCTAGATGTGAGAGAATGGGTCTGTGCGGTCAGTGTGCTCAGTATAAAAAAAATCCTGCACCACACAGTGCATAATGAAGAAAAAAAACTCTGACCGTGTTTTTGGTTCAAAACAGAGAATTTGCAGTATATTTTCGTATAGTATTTATGTTTGTATTCTCGTTTTCTTAGTCTCATTTGATAGAATGGATGATATATTACAGAAATAGAGATAATTTTGACTGGTTTCACGATGACAAGTACCTTGAAACTGAGCACAAAGTAGCGAAAATGTTCGATTTTTGCTGATGTTCAAGAGTAAACAAATCATGCCATGCATCCAATACACATCAACTGGGTAGTCTAATATTCTTGCACAAGTGTGCTGATATTATTTATACCATTTTTACAATGATGCCGTTGTATACATAACAGTAAATCTTCTATTTTTTGTGAGAATAAAAATTCAAAATGGAAAGCAAAAGTAATGTGAGGGGCCTGGAGACATGACTAATGAACAGATAAAATGTTATTTGAGTGCCAGGAATGTCTGTCTTGTTTATTCTGGACCCTATTTTGAAATTGGCATCTTTTGATATTTGTGTGAAATTGGCCAAATTGCCCCTTTCTGACCACCTTATTGGGTAATTGAAATCAGTAAATTGCGGTTTCTTGTACTCAATTGATAGAACAAATGGAATTCTAGCAAAATAGCTATAAATTTAGTAGACTAAAACATTGGAATTTGCCGAAAATAGGTGGGTGAAATCGCCAATGCGTAAATGTCATCGATACCGCTAACTTTGTGAGAACATAATTCTGTTAGTTTTCCATCAAATTTCATAATTTTGTGGCGTTACGATCGGAAAAAGATTATCATTTCATAAGAAAAAATAATTGTTTTTTTCCGAAAAATTTGCGACCCTGAGAACGAGTTTGGGAGAGGGCCTTGCGACCCCCATAGGGTTAGTGATATTCTTAATTTTCTCAGTTGGTGCAAATAATGATTTTTTTTGTTTTTTTATGTATTTTTCTTTAACATTATGTACAAGAAGTACTTACATTACAATTAGAAATAAGTCACATTGTTTGACTATATTAGGTTATCCTAGATAAATTATTATGTTATATACAGTCAACCCCCATTTTCGTGTGTCTCCGTTATCGCTGATTTCAGTTCTCACGCACTTTTTTCGTGGAAATATTGGCTCTGTTTTTGCTGATTGTCTCCATTTTCGTTGATGGTACGGAACCTGTCCAGTGCCCAGCGCACATACAAAGCCCGCAAGCCCGCCTCATATGCTTGCTCTTCATGGTACTCTGCCTTGACAAAAATGAAAGATAAGCTGCAAATCACCCAGAACAAAATGGCAAGATTCATCCTGGACCTGGGTCCAAGGGAGCATGTAGGCCTGGTTGAATTACAACAATTGGATATGCTGAATATTGAAGACAGAGTAAAACAACTTAAACTGAATTCAAGTTTATAAAATTGCTCACAAACAATGTCCAGAATATCTTCCTGCCAATTTTGTCAAGTCTGGGAACCAAAGCAGTCATAGTACTAGGGGGAGAGAGCACAACTTTGTAGTACCCACAGTCACTGGCCAGGCTTCAAACACCTTTTATTGTACAGCAATAAAGGAATGGAACAGACTGCCTGCACATGTCAAAGCCAGTCATAGCATGAGCCAGTTCAAGAAGAAAGCCAAAAGCTACCTAATGAATGTAGCAACAGAAAGGGAGGATAATAATTTTTAATTTTTTAGCTAACATACATGTAAATGTAAATAACTCTTTTTACCTTATTCCTAGTATATATTCTTTATAGTATAAAAACATATATCTCCTACAGTGTATAATATTAAGGTATTAAATGGACCACAATGGAAATAAGTCACTCTGTCTGACTTTTTTTGGGTTATCCTAGGTTTTCTACACATATGCTGCTATGTATGATGATTTATGTAACTGTATTTGTGTATACCTGAATAAACTTACTTACTTACTTACACACATTCTCTGGCAGTGTAGCATTGTTTCTGGTTGAGTGAACATTATCCTGCGAGTTCATACAAAACATTTCCTAACAATCCATTGTTTTTGGCCCTTGTTTATTGTGTGTGACTGCTAAATAAGCCACCATGGGCCCAAAGAAAGCTCCTAGTGCCAATCCTTTGGTAATGAAAGTGAGGAACACCATAGAATTAAAGAAAGAAATCGTAGCAAAGTATCAAAGTGGAGTCGATAAAGTGTAGCACTAACAGTGTAGCAAGTAAGTTAAGCGATTAAGCGATAGAAAAATGACAACACGAAACTTAACTCCTCCATTGTTGTTTGAGGAATATAGGGGCACTGACAAGAACGCTGACCTCTGCCACCATCTCCTCCAAGGTAAGTGTAAATATGTAGAGTGGTCCCTTGGTTTTCGATTTTAATCCGTTCCAGATGGATCAACTAAAACCAAAATTGTCGAAAACCAAAACTATTTTCCCTATAAGAAATAATGGAAATTCAATTAATCCATTCCAGAAACCCAGAAGTTTTTGGAAAAAAAAATGGGGGGGCTTAAAGATAGATTTACATGCACAAATGAATGAACTGAATGTGGCACTTACCTTTATTGAAGACTGATGTTGCTGGATGGAAGTGAGGGAGGAGGGGAGAGGGAAGAGACCTAATTTTGGAAGAGGGAATCCCCCTCCATAAGGACTCTAGGTACCAAGTCCTCATCTGGGGTCACGCCCTTCTTTGTCTTTTAATCCCACTAGGACCAGCTTGAGAGTCACTGCACACTTGGCACTAAATATCTGTCAAGAGAGCTCTGTGTCTGGCATCTCTTTAAAATGTCCCTAAAATGTGATAAGGGTGTCATTGTACATGTTGCCCTAGACAGTTGCGACATCATTGTCAGGGTGATGTTCCTCCACAAATGGAATGCCTACTCCCACATTGCACAAATCTCC
>WNWK01034741.1:0-12500 GCA_009830355.1 Cherax destructor
AAGTTGAGTACAATGCAAGCAATGGGGTGGGAAGAGGTACTTTCAGTTCTGTCATGCATCTATTTTCCTTATTTTGTTTTTATCTTTAATAGCTTACTCCTTATATACAGCATATTTAGATTATTATTATTATAATCAAAAGAAGCGCTAAACCACAGGGGTCATCAGTATATTTAGAAAAAAAACAATGATGACAACAATCTTTTTTTTTCCATCTTACACCCATTCCTGTTTACATTTTATCGAAGGCTGTCTTAATTTTCAGACTTGCGGAAGTTAAACCAATTTTCTAAGAAGTCATTAAATACAGGAATGATTATCGTGGGTGGCGGCATCATCAAACACCACATCTGTAATGCCAACCTCATGGTAAGAATTTAATTTGTCACATTAACTCCACAATACAATTAGCATTATATAAGCCTCTTGTTGATGTTGGTCTATGTAGATCTGAATGTGAGATGATGTGATGCCTTTAATGAAGTTATTTCATTCACTGCTTTAACTTGATAATAACCTCACCATATTTTGCCTTCAGTGTGGCATTTCTTTAATATTTTACTTTATTAAAGTAATTGAGTTGTATAGTCCCTGGGGAATGGGAGGTAGTGTAATCAGGTTGGAATCAAGAAAAGGGAGGTTAACTCCAATTTCTTAGAGCATGAGCCCTCTCTAGCATCAAGGAAAGTAAATAAAAAACTTTTTGATGGTAACATATGATCTTATAAAAAACAAAAAGGCACAATACCATGACTTGAAGAATACACAAATAACCCGCACATAGGAGAGAGAAGCTTATGGTGACATTTCGGTCTGACTTGGACCATTTATAAGTTGCACTAATACAAGAGAATGATAGAGCCAGTATATATAGGCGAGGGGGACAGGGACGGGACAAAGAGAGGAAGAAAAAAAAACAGTGGTAATGCTGGTAGTAGAATAAGTAAGTAAGTAAGTAAGTAAGTTTATTCAGGTATACACAAATACATTTACATACATTATCATACATAGCAGCATATGTGTAGAGAACCTAGGATAACCCAAAAAAGTCAGAGTGACTTATTTCCATTGGGGTCCTTTTTATACTTAATTTTTACATTGTAGGATATATATGTCATTATATTATAAAGGATATATGTATACTAGGAATAAGGTAAAAGAGTTATTTACATATACATGTGTGTTAACTAAAAAATAAAAATCATTCTCCTCCCTTTCTGTCGCTACATTCATTAGGTACTTTTTGGTTCTCTTCTTGAACTCGCTCATGCTATGACTGCCTTTGACATGTGCAGGCAGTCTGTTCCATTCCTTTATTGCTGTACAATAGAAGGTGTTTGAAGCCTGGCCACTGACTGTGGGTACTACAAAGTTGTGCTCTCTCCCCCTAGTACTATGACTGCTTTGGTTCCCAGCCTTGACAAAATTGGCAGCAAGATATTCTGGACACTGTTTGTGAGCAATTTTATAAACTTGATTTAATTTAAGTTGTTTTACTCTGTCTTCAATATTCAGCATATCCAATTGTTGTAATTCATCCTGGCCTACATGCTCTCTTGGTCCCAGGTCCAGGATGAATCTTACCATTTTGTTCTGGGTGATTTGCAGCTTATCTTTCAGTTTTTTGTCAAGGCAGAGTACCATGAAGAGCAAGCGTAGTCCATATGACATTGTATAAGGGCTAGACATAGAGTCCTGCGAGCCTCAGTAGGTAGACACTGTGCTTGTCTGTAGAGGAACTTCAGTCTGGCATTCGCTTTCTTTACTACACTGTTCCCTATCAATTCTCCTGACATGCATGGGTCAAAGGGATTCCCAGATATTTTACTGAGGAAACTGAAGTGATGGATTCCCCATTACACCGGACATTAAAATTATTTACCCTGCTCAGTTTATATTTCGTGCCAAAGAGTATGGCTTCTGTTTTCCCTAGATGTAACGATAGTTTGTTGTCTACTAACCATTTGCTGCAGGACTCCAGTTCCAGTGTTAATACATTAGATATATCTTGTGGGTCTTTACCTGACACTAACAGAGCACTGTCATCCGCATACAGTAGGAGTTTGCACTTGACACTGATGGGCATATCATTTACATAACACAGGAATAATAAAGGACCCAGAACACTACCTTGGGGAACTCCACATGCTATCGGCAGTGGTTCTGATTCCGTTTTGTTGATTTTGACAATTTGTTTCCTGTTGCTAAGATAGGACTTAAACCAGTCTGTGGAACCTATGCCGATAGCTTGAAGTTTCTTACATAATATATTGTGGTTGACAGTATCGAAGGCCTTTTGCAAGTCTAAAGTTACCATTCCTATGAGGTTCCCTATAGACATTTCAGTTCTCATGTAATCCATCAGATTAATTAGGGAGGTGTCGGTTGAGTAAGATCTCCTAAAGCCTGATTGGTAACTATGAAGAATGTTGTTGTCACTAAGATATTTAACTACTTGACAGTACACCGCCCTCTCTAGAATTTTGGATATTACACTGAGTATACTAACAGGCCTATAGTTGCTGACATCAGACCTACTATTTTTCTTGAAGATAGGAGTAACTCTGGCCTCCTTGAACCCATCTGGCACTGTATTAGTGGTGATGGACAAATTTATTATGTGAGCAATGGGGATTGCCAGTTCCGAGGCACCATCTTTTAGGAACTTAGACGGGATGTTATCTGGGCCGGTGCTCTTAATTGGGTTTAACCTGCTTAGTTCTTTTTGCACGAAGTCATGAGATACACTTACTAGTTGACAACTGTTTGGAGTTACTCCTTTATTGGTATAGTATGTTTTAAATTTATCAGAGTCTGTGTTAAAGGTATTTGATGCAGCTGGTAGCTTACTTACTAGTGTTGATGCGACAGTTGTGTAGTATGAATTAAAACAATTTGCCACTTTAGTTGTTTCGTGGCATACCTCGTTATCGACATTTAGAACTATGTTAGATCTATCTACGGGTTTATGGCTATACCCCAACTGTTTGAGTTGTTGCCAGAGCTTTCTAGGGTTATTCTTGTACTCTTCGATCTTTGAGCAATAGTGTCTTGCCTTTGCGCCTTTTATAAGCCTCTGCACTCTGTTCCTCACCCTTTGGAATTCATTTAGTGCTGCAATATCCTGTCTGTCTGCCTTAAATCTTTTTATCAACTGGTCTCTGAATTTCATATTATCTAATATCTCAGTAGTCATCCAGGGTTCAGTTCTTCGTTTAATCCTAACCTCTTTAACTGGTGCAATATTATCAAGGATGGCAGTGAACATTGTTTTGAATTTTTCCCAGGCATCATTTACGTCCGTGCAACTTGTTATCACTGACCAGTCACAATTGTGTAGCATATTTACCAGTGTTTCTTTACTGTAGTTTCTAGTTGACCTAACTTTTATTGTCTTGTGTAGGGCTATCCGTTCCCTAGTGATTTTCCTGGTACAGTAAATGATGAAATGATCACTAAGACCTGTGGTAATGACGCCTGATTGACTAATGTTCTCAGGGCGGTTACAAAGTATGTGGTCAATTAGGGTAGCTGAGAACTGTGTGATCCGGGTTGGTGTATTAATTAGTTGCGTGTAACTATTTAAATCCAGAATTTGCTTATATCTTTTACATAGCCCGTTATTTTGCTGTTGAAAACAGATGTTGAAGTCTCCTAATATTACTGTCTCGTCATTGTTGTCAAGTCCTGACAAGACTCTCGAAAAATCCTCTAAGAACTGGTCATGGGTGGGAGGGCGATAACTAGTTCCTACTAAGATGGGTTTGGTCTTGGGTAGCAACACTTCAAACCATAGAATCTCCAGTTTATTGTCATTTAAATCAGGTCTTGGATTATAGGCTAAGTTGTTCTTTATGTAGGCACATACCCCACCACCTTTTCTATTCCTATCTAAGCGTTTTATATTGTAACCTTCTATTTTGACCTCGTCGTCAGTCACCTTATCATCCAACCAGGATTCCGAGATGGATATAACTGCCGCTCTAGTTCTGTTAGCTAGAATCCTAATCTCTGCTAATTTTGGAAGAAGTGATCTTGCGTTGACATGAATAAAGTGAAGTCCTGTTTTCGTAAGACAATCATAATCATCAATAAATGGCAAGGGGTCATTAGCATTAAAAATAGGAAAATGAATGTCATCATTGCTAAAGGGTAACTGTGCCAAAGTGCATTTGTTACAAACAAAATGAAATCTGGCACCATTACCATAATTGAACACACATCCATTATGCACCCACCCCATACATCTCTTACATATGGTATGTTTACTGTTCTTCTTTCGTACCTTAGTACAGTGTATACAAATGTCTGGTGGTGTCTGAGATAATAATGGTTCTATTGTCTGTGCATTACCTATAGTGTTGTTATCATTACTAGCAACTAGACCGTCATTATCACCATGACTTATCTGTCTGTTTTGCACCTGTACCATAGATTGAGGTCCTGGATTAGTATGAATATCGCCACTTAATAGCGCCACTATAAAAGCTGTGCGCCACTGTTTTGTTTTGGAGATGTGGGGTTGCCAAACCTTGCGGCGATAGTGGCACTTACGTTTCTGGTATGATGGCCACTGTTGGGCTTTCACTTTCCAGGGAGCTATCACCTCATTCACCTTTTCCAGACCCCATGACTGATTTCCTTCTTTCGAGAAATGCACAATAATGATAAATATCATTATGGCAGCCTGAACCCCTCTGATGCCAGCCATAGTTACTCTTCACTCGTTATCATTCTTTATCATTTCACAACAGAAATTTGTTTTCTTTTCTTTACTTTTTATTAAAAAGAAACCACTGATCCTATCAGACACCTAGCAATGCCTAGTAGCTAATCTAGAAATCACCACTGGTTACTAGTAAATTTTGTTATCACATACCCGGATTACCCCTCACTTATCCCCTTACTTCGTAAACTCCCATCACTCCTCACTTCATAGTCCGGCTTCCCCTATCACACTTCTAACTCATTTCCATCCTGGCAGTGTAAAAAGAAGTTTTTCAAAGGCGATGTTCGTACACAGCGCCATCAATCCTATATAGCGGGGCTCGTCGTTGTTGCTATTCCTCGTAGAGTTGATGTGTCAGCCATTTTTAAAAGCAGTGAGTGTAAAAAACGGCCACTGCCCCTGACAGATTCCTTGGAGTTTTGTCGTTAGATTTGGCGTTTTCTCCTATGTTTCCCTCCTAATGTACACTGGTCATTAATATGGAAGTCCGCTATTAAAAATATCCTTGGTTGGTTAACTATTCACTTCTTTCCCACATTTAACACTGAGGGAGAACCGCTGGTATAGCCTGACAGTAGTAGTGGGAGTAGTTTTAGTGGCACAAGAGATAGAAAGGGAGTAACGGGAGGTAACTGAGTGGTAGTAGTAGTAGTAAAGGAGTGGTAGTCATAGTAGTAGTAGAAGTGGGGTAAGTTTAAGGACAAGAAAAAGGAGCACTGCAGGAGAGCTAAGTGCTTGTAAATGGTCCAAGTCGAACTGAAATGTCATCATAAGCTTTCTCTCTCTCTCTCTCTCTCTCATTTGTGCAGGTTATTTGTGTATATGGTCTGATGATCACCAGCTGTCTTCCAGTGGAAGAAGCCCAATAAATAGTCAGTACTTTATTTGTTTTTGTTTTTTCAACAAATTGGGGTCACCAGCAACTTGTTCCCAGCATTTTAGTCACCTCTTATGACACGCATGACTTATGAAGGAAGAATTCTTTTCTGCTTCCCCATGGAGCTTAATTTGATATAGTGGTTGTTAAAAACTTGAACATATTAACTATAACATGACTTGCCAAGTTCCAGCATCTCACAGCTGTCAATACCAGTGCTTTACTACAAAGGATGTTTCTATTCATTGTTATTATAATTTTTGACAAATGATAGTGTGCTGTGTTGATATGATAATATAACAGGGCAGCAGCGAGCAGAAGACTTGCTCATAAGTCTTCCCTAATTTTATTGGGTAAATAAATAATTATTTACCTTACCTAGCAAGGTTTGGGTTAATCTCTACAATATGCAGTGGGTTTGTTAGTCAAGGTGTCAGAGAAGTTTACTGCACTTCCACTACAAATATCTCTTTTAAACACTTATTCATCTTTTATTACCAATCACCATCATGTTTATCAACAGTTGTAGAAATACAGCTAGATTAAGTACACCACTGTTAAAGGCACGGAAATGAGAAATTATGATACGTACTATACAATACTGAGTTACTAACGTTTTGGATTGTTAATCTAAATAAGGGTCAAAATTGTTGTCAAGCTTTCTTATTCTTCTTCCTCCTCCTCACTCCTCTTCCTCTTCCCTCCTCTTCCTCTGCCTCCCTCCTCCTCCATGCTCTGAATATTCTCTTTTAATTTTTTATATGGTGATTTTATTTTTTTATATGGTGAATGTTATATACAGTGGTCCCTCGGTTTTTGTGCATCTAAAAAAACTCGAACAAAGATGGCGATAACCGAGTGGTTATTACCGAAGGCATTACGAATATACATATCCAAGCGCAGTAAGGGGTAAATGGTAGAACGGCCTTTACGAAAGCCATATCGACTAGGGGAGAGACTATTGTGCGTCTCCAAATACCACATCAAATGTCTATTAACTAGACGTTCCATCACCTTGCAAACTGCACTGGTAAGAGCAATGGGACGGTAGTGGGAGGTATCACGTCCCGTAGTACCCGGTTTGCGAAAAGGGAGAACAATAGCAGACTTCCACAGCTGGGGAAGAACTCCTTGCGACCATATAAGATTATAGAGTCGTAAGAGGACAGTAAGAGCAGACTGATGTAAATGCTGTAGCATACGAATATGTATGCCGTCTGGCCCAGCTGCCGATGATCGGCAAGCAGAGAGTGTTGCCTCCAGTTCTTGAAGGGTAAAAGGCACATTATAAGATTCTTCTCTAAGAGAAGAAAAATCTAAGGGCTTTAACTCGCTGGCAGACTTAGAAGAAAGGAACGAGGGGCATAGATGGAGCCCCTGAGAAATGTGGACCAGATGATTACCAATTTCAGTGGCAATGGCAAGAGGGTGTGCTATATCGACACCGGCAACCTGAAGAACAGGAGCCGGGTCGGGGGAGAATTTACAACTTAATTTCCGCACTTTCTTCCAGACTGCACTCATCGAGGAAGCCAAAGTGACCGTAGAAACATAATCTCGCCAGCAAGTGCATTTAGCGTCACGTATGACTCGGCGAGCAATAGCTCTCTTCTGCTTAAAATCAAGGAGTCTCTCTGTGGTTCTGTTATAGCGATACCTGCCCCACGCAGCACGTTTCAAACGTACTGCCCGAGCACAAGCAGGAGACCACCAAGGCACGCACTTCTGAGAATGCTTGCCTGAGGTTTGGGAATAGAATGTGAAGCCGCTGTGAAGATGGAGGACGAAAAGAGATGTAAAACCTCATCAATGGAGGACGAGGAAGGAACCTCATGAAAGGCAGTAAGATGTGCGTAAATGTTCAATTTCGCCCGGTCAAATTGCCAGCGTGGGCAACGAGGAGGTGGAAAAAAACGAAGGGGACTTAAGGATGATTGGGAAATGATCGCTGTCATGTAAGTCCAGGAGGACAGACCAGGTGAAGTCAAGGACTGTTGAGGAAGAGCAGATGGAGAGATCGATACAGGAGAAAGAATGAGTTCGAGCATCAAAATGGGTAGGAGTACCCGTATTTAAAACATGGAGGGGGAGAGAAGCAAGAAATGCCTCCAACTGAACACCACGGGAGTCACAGTGCGAACCTCCCCAGAGAAAATGGTGTGCGTTAAAATTGCCAAGTAACAGAAGGGGTGGCGGTAAAGAAGAAACTAGAAAATCAACATCCGGGATAGACAATACCCGCGAAGGGGAGAGATATAAAGAACAGAGTGTATACCACTTATTCAAGTGGATACGGACTGCGGTGTAATGTAAGGAAGAAAGAACATAGAGCTGACGGTATGGAACACCAGTGCGTTAAAGGTTCCATCGGAAAAAGGATCCGATGAATATAACATATCATAGCCTGAAAAGGGCCTGATAACAGTGGATTGTAATTTGGGTTCTTGCAAGTAGACCCCAATAGGGAAAAACTGGGAGAGCAACACCTGAAGTTCACCCCGGTTACCCCCGAGGCCTCGGATATTCCACTGCAAATAAGCCATGATTTATGGAGAGAAAGATATAAGTCGAAGAGAGAGGAATCTGTAATCAGAGAAGGAGGAGGGCGTTGTGAAGGAAGGAGGGGTGTAGACGAAGAAGAGAGAGGAGGAGGAACCTCAGGTGGAGCGGTGTCCATCATCGTTCCAGTCTCTGAAATACAGTAGGCCCTCATTTAGCACGGTAGTTACGTTCCTGAAAACATCGTGTTAGCTAAAATCGTGTTAGATAATTAAAAGAACTTATGGGAAAAATAGGGTTACGTTCCTGAGAGTCCCCAAAAAGCCAAACAAGTTTTTTTTAGACCAACAGATCTTACAAATATAAAAGAGAATATGTAATTGTAGTTCATTATCGTGATGTATTATGTTGTTTTTACTGCTTAAGACTACAAATGTAACAGAAATAATAGTATTTACCTTAAATTGTGGGTGCTGATGTTTGTGGATGATTGTGAAGAGAGTGGAGAGTTATGCTGTGGCCCTACTGGGCTGAGGTGGATAGTAGAGATTCTGGAATTGAAGTCGATGGTTGTACTGAGTGTCTCTAATTTTAATAAAGTCATTCAGTAAGTCAGTCCATTCAGTAAGTCAGTTAAGTCATTCAGTATCATTCAGTAAGTCAGTCAGTCAAGTCATTCAGTAAGTCAGTCAAGTCATTCAGTAAGTCAGTCAAGTCATTCAGTAAGTCAGTCAAGACATTCAGTAAGTCAGTCAAGACATTCAGTAAGTCAGTCAGTCAAGTCATTCAGTAAGTCAGTCAGTCAAGTCATTCAGTAAGTCAGTCAGTAAAGTCATTCAGTAAGTCAGTCAGTCAAGTAATTCAGTAAGTCAGTCAGTCAAGTCATTCAGTAAGTCAGTCAGTCAAGTCATTCAGTAAGTCAGTCAGTCAAGTCATTCAGTAAGTCAGTCAGTCAAGTCATTCAGTAAGTCAGTCAAGACATTCAGTCAGTCAGTCAAGTAATAATAATAATAATAATAATAATAATTTTTATTTGGACATGATACAAAGAATTACATTTGGTTATTGAGATTACATGAGGTGTACATGCCAAAAGCCCCTAGTATGCAGGGCATTTTGGGCAGACTTAACCCTTTCAGGGTTATTGACGTACTAGTACGGCTTACGCACTGGGGTTATTGACGTACTAGTACGCATAAATTCTAGCCCTTCAAATCAAGGGGAGAGGCTGGTAAGCCTGCATGTGTTAGAATGGGTCTATGTGGTAAGTGTGCGCAGTAGGAAAAAATCTATGCACCTCCATTGCATTGTGGGAGTGGTAATTCAGTGAGCCTTTGTCACCAAGCCATGTGGTAAGGAATACCTAACTCCAGCAGTGTGAGTCGTAGGGAAGGCAGTGGGGAGAAGTGGGGGAAGGCAGTGGGGGAGTAGGAAGGCAGTGGGGGAGTAGGGAAGGCAGTGGGGAAGTAGGGAAGACAGTGGGTGGGTGGGGATAACAGTGGGGAAGGCAGTGGAGGGGTGGGGAAGACAGTGGGGAAGGCAGTGGGGAAGACAGTGGGGGAGTGGGGAAGACAGTGGGGGTGGGGAAGACAGTGGGGTGGGTGGGAAAGACAGTGGGAGAGTGGGAGGAAGACAGTAGGGGAGTGGGGAAGACAGTTGGGGGAAGTGGGGAGAGGCAGTGGGGGGGAGTGGGGAAGGCAATGGGTGGAGTGGGGGAAGACAGTGGGTGGGTGGGGAAGACAGTGGGGTGGGTGGGGAAGACAGTGGGTGGGTGGGGAAGACAGTGGGGTGGGTGGGGAAGACAGTTGTAGTGGGTGGGGAAGACAGTGGAGGGAAGGCTGGCTGGCAGGCAGGCAGGCTGGCTGGCTGGCTGGCCAGCTGGCTGACCAGCTAGCTAGCTGGCTCTGTAACATATGTACACAAATACAGTGTAAATAACCTAGGATAAATATGTAGTGTAAATAAAATAGGATAAATACGTAGTGTAAATTACCTAGGATAATCCAAAAATCCAGTCTGAAAAATAATATATCAGGACTCAGATGTGGCAGTGTTGGTTCAATAGTGACTGTCTCTGAGACAGAGAGAGACAGAAAGAGAGACAAACAGACAGGCAGATAAAACAGTGAAAACAAATAAAGGGAAGGCAATGTACACTCATTTGTCAAATGTCATCACTCTGATAGAGGAGGCTAACCCGTCACCCTTGGCTGGCTGGCAGGGAGACAGGGAGGGAAGCAGGGAGGGCGGCAGGGAGGGCGGGAGGGAGGCAGGGAGAGCGGCAGGGAGGGAGGGAGGCAGGGAGGGCGGAAGGGAGGGAGGCAGGGAGGGCGGAAAGGAGGGAGGGAGGCAGGGAGGGCGGAAGGAGGAGAGGGAGGCGGAAAGGGAGGGAGGGAGGCAGGGAGGGCAGAAGGGAGGAGGGCGGAAGGGAGGGAGGCAGGGAGGGCGGGGAAAGGAGGGAGGGAGGCATGGCGCAGGCAGGGCAAGGCAGGGTACCCACATCAAATGTCAAAACTAATTAGATTAGCTGATAATAATAAGATAAGAGGACCCTCACCCCTCATCAATGTCACTTGTAATTAGATTACTGATAAGACTGACACACCATCATGCTTCAACAACAAATAATAATAATAATAATAATTATTATATTATATTATTATTATTATTATTTGTATTTTCCCTGCCAGTCAGTCAGCCAGCAAGCCAGCCGGCTGGCCATCCATGCAACCAGCTGTTCAGCCAGCCAGCCAGCTGTTCAGTCAGCCAGCTGGTCAGCTAGCCAGCTGGTCAGGTAGCCAGTCAGCCGGTTGTCAGCCAGCAAGCCAGCCAGCCGGCTGGCCATCCATCCAGCCAGCCGGCTGGCCATCCATCCATCCAGCCAGCCAGCCAGCCGGCTGGCCATCCATCCAGCCAGCCAGCCAGCTAGCCAGCCAGCCAGCCAACTAGTCAGCTAGCTAGCCAGCCAGCCAGACAGCCAGCCAACTGGTCAGCTAGCCAGCCAGTTAGCCAGCCAACTGGTCAGCCAGCCAGCCTGCTAGCTGGTCAGCCAGCCAGTCAGCTGGCCATCAATCCAGCCAGCTGTTCAGCCAGCCAGACAACCAGTTGGTCAGGTAGCCAGCCAGCCAATTGGTCAGCTAGCCAGCCAGCCAGCCAACTGGTCAGCTAGCCAGCCAGCCAGCCAACTTGGTCAGCAAGCCAGTCAGCTAGCCTGCTAGCTGGTCAGCCAGCAAGCCAGCCACTCAGCTGGCCATCCATCCAGCCAGCTGGTCAGCTAGCCAGCCAGCTGGTCAGCTAGCCAGCCAGCTGGTCGGCTAGCCAGCCAGCTGGTCAGCTAGCCAGCCAGCTGGTCAGCTAGCCAGACAGCTTGTCAGCCAGTCAGCCAGCAGTTATTGTGTAGTATAAAAGGAGTGTATATATACAAAATATGGTTTATATTGGTCTCACAGGACATAAAAGTTACTTGACAAAATAAAATGTTAAAAAATAAAAGAAAAAAGTATAAAAAAAATAAATAAACTATTACCGGGTGACAGGCAGTCCCCGATGTTGCCGTAAGCGGTTCCATTTTGGTCAACTTCAATCCTCTATATCTCCGTAAGTATTGATCGCAAAAATGTATTTTTTAGCCTATTAGATTTAGAAAAAAAAACTCTATCACTTCATAAGAAAAAAGAATTTTTTTTTTTTTTGAAATTCATGGACCCTGAGAACGAGATTCGGAGACCCCCCTTGGACCCTGAAAGGGTTAAAAGAACTTATGGGAAAAATAGGGTTACAGTCCTGAGAGTCCACAAAAAGCCAAACAAGTTTTTTTTAGACCAACAGATCTTACAAATATAAAAGAGAATATGTAATTGTAGTTCATTATCGTGATGTACATATTATGTTGTTTTTACTGCTTAAGACTACAAATGTAACATAAATAATAGTATTTACCTTAAATTGTGGGTGCTGATGTTTGTGGATGATTGTGAAGAGAGTAGAGAGTTATGCTGTGGCCCTACTGGGCTGAGGTGGATAGTAGAGATTCTGGAACTGAAGTCGATAGTTGTACTGAGTGTCTCTAACTTTAATAAAGTCATTCAGTAAGTCAGTCAAGTCATTCAGTAAGTCAGTCAAGTCATTCAGTAAGTCAGTCAAGTCATTCATTAAGTCAGTCAAGTCATTCATTAAGTCAGTCAAGTCATTCAGTAAGTCAGTCAAGACATTCAGTAAGTCAGTCAAGACATTCAGTAAGTCAGTCAAGACATTCAGTAAGTCAGTCAAGTCATTCAGTAAGTCAGTCAAGTCAGTCAAGACATTCAGTAAGTCAGTCAAGACATTCAGTAAGTCAGTCAAGACATTCAGTAAGTCAGTCAAGACATTCAGTAAGTCAGTCAAGACATTCAGTAA
>WNWK01034741.1:15000-17500 GCA_009830355.1 Cherax destructor
CCCTCCTCAGCTCTCTGGACAATCGTTTTGGTAATCCCGCACCTCCTCCTAATTTCCAAACTCCGAATTCTCTGCATTATATTCACACCACACATTGACCTCAGACATGACATCTCCACTGCCTCCAGCCTTCTCCTCATTGCAACATTCATCACCCATGCTTCACACCCATATAAGAGCGTTGGTATAACTATACTCTCATACATTCCCTCTTTACTTCCATGGACAAGGTTCTTTGTCTCCACAGACTCCGAAGTGCTCCACTCACCCTTTTCCCCTCATCAATTCTATGATTCACCTCATCCTTCATAGACCCATCCGCCGACATGTCCACTCCCAAATATCTGAATACATTCACCTCCTCCATACTCTCTCCCTCCAATCTGATATCCAATCCTTCGTCACCTATTCTTTTTGTTATCCTCATCACCTTACTCTTTCCTATATTCACTTTCAATTTTCTTCTTTTACACACCCTACCAAATTCATCCACCAACCTCTGCAGCTTCTCTTCAGAATCTCCCAAAAGCACAGTGTCATCAGCAAAAAGCAACTGTGACAACTCCCACTTTGTATTTGCTTCTTTATCTTTTAGCCCAACACCTCTTGCCAAGACCCTCGCATTCACTTCTCTTACAACCCCATCTATAAATATATTGAACAACCACGGTGACATCACACATCCTTGTCTAAGGCCCACTTTTACTGGGAAATAGTCCCCTTCCCTCCTACACACTCTAACCTGAGCCTCACTATCCTCATAAAAACTCTTCACTGCTTTCAGTAACCTTCCTCCTATTCCATACACCTGCAACATCTGCCACATTGCCCCCTATCTACCCTATCATACGCCTTTTCCAAATCCATAAATGCCACAAAAACATCTTTACCCTTATCCAAATACTGTTCACCTATATGTTTCACTGTAAACACTTGGTCTACACACCCCTACCTTTCCTAAAGCCCCTTGTTCATCTGCTATCCTGCTTTCTGTTTTACTCTTAATTCTTTCAATAATAACTCTACCATACACTTTACCAGGTACACTCAACAGACTTATTCCCCTATAATTTTTGCACTCTCTTTTGTCCCCTTTGCCTTTATACAAAGGAACAATACACGCTCTCTGCCAATCCCTAGGTACCTTACCCTCTTCCATACATTTATTAAATAATAGCACCAACCACTCCAAAATTATATCCCCACCTGCTTTTAACATTTCTATCTTTATCCCATCAATCCCAGCTGCCTTACCCCTTTCATTCTACCCACTGCCTCACGAACTTCCCCTACACCCACAACTGGCTCTTCCACACTCCTACAAGATGTTTTCCTCCTTGCCCTACACACGAAATCACAGCTTCCCTGTCTTCATCAACATTTAACAAATCCTCAAAATATTCTCTCCATCTTCCCGATACCTCTAACTCTCCATTTAATAACTCTCCTCTCCTATTTTTAACTGTCAAATCCATTTGTTCTCTAGGCTTCCTCAACTTATTAATCTCATTCCAAAACTTTTTCTTATTTTCAACAAAATTTGCTGATAACATCTCACCCACTCTCTCATCTGCTCTCTTTTACATTGCTTCACCACTCTTTTAACCTCTCTTTTTCTCTCCATATACTCTTCCCTCCTTGCATCACTTCTACTTTGTAAAAACCTCTCATATGCTAACTTTTTCTCCCTTACTACTCTCTTTACATCATCATTCCACCAATCGCTCCTCTTCCCTCCCGCACCCACTCGCCTGTAACCACAAACTTCTGCTGAACACTCTAACACTACATTTTTAAATCTACCCCATACATTTTCGACCCCATTGCCTACACTCTCACTAGCCCATCTATCCTCCAATAGTTGTTTATATCTTACTCTAACTGCCTCCTCTTTTAGTTTATAAACCTTCACCTCTCTTTTACTTACTGATTCTATTTTCCTTGTATCCCATCTACCTTTTACTCCCACTGTAGCTATAACTAAAAAGTGATCTGATATATCTGTAGCCCCTCTATAAACATGTACATCCTGAAGTCTACTCAACAGTCTTTTATCTACCAATACATAGTCCAACAGACTACTGTCATTACGCCCTACATCATATCTTGTATACTTATTTATCCTCTTTTTCTTAAAATATGTATTACCTATAACTAAAGCCCTTTCTATACAAAGTTCAATCAAAGGGCTCCCATTATCATTTACACCTGGCACCCCAAACTTACCTACTACACCCTCTCTGCATGTTTCTCCCACTTTAGCATTTAGGTCCCCTACCACAATTACTCTCTCATTTGGTTCAAAAGTTCCTATACATTCGCTTAACATTTCCCAAAATCTCTCTCTCTCCTCTACACTCCTCTCTTCTCCAGGTGCATACACGCTTATTATGACCCACTTTTCGCATCCGACCCTTATTTTAATCCACATAATCCTTGAATTTACACATTTATATTCCCTCTTTTCCTTCCATAACTGATCCTTCAACATTATTGCTAC
>WNWK01034742.1:0-20261 GCA_009830355.1 Cherax destructor
AATTTTTCTTATTTTCAGCAAAATTTCTTGACAGAGCCTCTCCCATTCTTTCATCAGCTCTTCTTTTGCACTCTCTCACCACTCTCTTCACCTTTCTTTTACTCTCCATATACTCTGCTCTTCTATTAACACTTCTGTTTTGTAAAACCTCTCATAAGCTACCTTTTTCTCTTTTATCACACCCTTTACTTCTTCATTCCACCACTCACTCCTCTTTCCTCCTGCACCACCCTCCTATAGCCACAAACTTCTGCCCCACATTCTAATACTGCATTTTTAAAACTATCCCAACTCTCTTCAACCTCCCCACTACTCCTACTTGCATTAGCCCACCTTTCTGCCAATAGTTGCTTATATCTCACCCTAACTTCCTCCTCCTAGTTTATACACTTTGCCTCTCTCTTACTTGCTGTTGCCATTTTCTTTTGTCCCATCTACCTTTTACTCTAACTGTAGCTACAACCAAATAATGATCTGATATGTCCGTTGCCCCTCTATAAACATGTACATCCTGAAGCCTACTCATCAACCTTTTATCCACCAATACATAATCCAACAAACTACTTTCCTTACGTGCTATATCATACCTTGTATATTTATTTATCCTCTTTTTCATAAAATATGTATTACTTATTACCAAACCTCTTTCTACACATAGCTCAATTAATGGTTCCCCATTTACATTTACCCTGGCACCCCAAATTTACCTACTACTCCATCCACAACATTTTTACCCACTTTAGCATTAAGATCCCCACCACAATTACTCTCTCACTTGGTTCAAAACTCCCCACACACTCACTCAACATTTCCCAATTTTCGTTGTTAAAGCACATACACCTTACATTGTCCATAAACGTGGCTTTGAAGCCACTGTCGGTCGCCATGAGCTCAACTCGCTCAGATAAGCTGTGACTGGTAAATTTGGGCCTACATATGAGTGTGCACTATATAAAAACATCCTGCACGCAGTGCATAATGAGAAAAACGGCAAGTGCTTTTGGTGTAAAACAGCGACTTTGTAGTGTATTTTTGTATGATTTGTATGGTTTTATTCTCATTTTTTTGTCTCATTTGATAGAATGGAAGATATATTACAGAAATATATATAACTTTGATTGCTTTCACGCAGGAAAGTACCTTAAAATTGAGCTGAAAGTAGCAGAAATGTTCGATTTTGCCGATGTTCAGAGTAAATAAATGACGTCATCATTCAATACGTGTCCAATTGGCCTGTCTAGCACACAGTCACGAATGGGTTGACATTATTTATACAATTATTACAATAATGCAGTAGTTTGCATAACATTAAATCTTCTGTTTTTGTGCGAATAAAAATTCAAAATGGAAAGCAAGCGTAATATAAGAGGGCCTGGAGACATGGCTAATGAACAGAGAAAATGTTATTTTAGTGCCAGGAATGTCTGCCTGTGTATTCTGGACTCTATTTTGAAAATGGCATCTCTTGAAATTTGTGTGAAATTGGCCAAATTACGATTTCTGACCACTTTATTGGTAGTTGCAATAGGTAAATGGGTGATTTCTTGTACTCAATTGACAAAATAGAAGGAATCCTAGTGAAATAGCTGAGTTTGGTATGCTGGAACAATGGAATGTGCCAAAAATTAGGGCGTAAAGTGGGTGAAATCACTGATGTGTAAATATCATCGTTGGGTTAAGTGTATTCTAACCTCACCACTCTGTAATCTGGCAAAATCACTAATCCGCACTACAGGTCCCGATGATGCGGATTAGTGATGGTCAACCTGTACTAAATTACAAGTGAAAATAAACATTTAAATAAACATTAATTCTGTATTAAGATAATGGAACTGACAAACAAGTTAAATGTATTTTTAATGCTGTACTTTTTCATGGCACTTTACATATAAAAAATTTCCAAGCCATTTTAAAGTAAAGAACAGTACAGTGGACCCCGGTTTTCGTAATTAATTCATTCAGAAGGCTGTTCAAGTGCCATTACCAAACGAATTTGTTCCCATAAGGAATAATGTAAATTAGATTAGTCCTTTTAGACCCCCAAAAATACACTTACAAAAGCACTTACAAAAATAAACTTACATAATTGTTTGAGTTTGGAGCATTACAAACACCGGGGGTCCACTATCTTCATAAATTAAAAATTCTGAAAACGAAAACATTTGTCCAAAAACATATTTTTGATGTGGGGCCTTGCAGAGCTCACCTGAAACACTGTCCATCATACCTACTGTGTTATCTACCTAATATCTACCTTTCCTAACCCAAGTACAGTCTTATGTGCCCAGTTCAGTATCCCTGACCTTCGCCTGCTCATCAGTGCCATACCCTTGTTGTAGTGATGCACAGAGGCCAGGCTACGCAGGAAGCGAACACCTAAATCCAGTTGGCAACAAAATTTTGTTGTCAGCATTTATTATATAAATCCCTTCTCCTATAAATTACTAAATGTAAAATAAGAGCTTTATAAGTTTTTTCTTTTAGTCACCCTGTCTTGGTGGAGACAACTGGTATGTTGAAAAACAAAAAACTTAGTGCACACTCTTCGTTCACAATGCACTGTTTCTCTGCTGGCTACCCTGCACCACGGTGGCTTTGGGGACAAGTCTGCATTCACATTTTATGTTCTTATATCTTCCTGAGAATGGTACCCATTCTGCCTTCCCTGTTCACAGTTTTAAATCCAAAATAATGCTTTAGATCACGTAGAATGTTGCTGTAATCTAGTCTTAAAGGCCTCTTAGATTGTAAATATTCCTACTGTTTACATAGATTATATCATAGCCATTTTATTAGAGCACCATAATTGCTATTTTGGCATTTAAAATCATACTGGGAGAGACCAAGTATTTGGTGTTTAGTTATGCAACTGAATACAGTGGACCCCGGATTTTGTACTGCTCAAAACTCAAACAATTATGTAAGTGTATTTTTGTAAGTGTATTTTTGGGGTCTGAAACAGACTAATCTACTTTACATTTCTCCTTATGGGAACAAATTCGTTCGAGTAATGCCACTCGAACATTCTGGAACGAATTGTGGCCGACAACCGAGTACCACTGTATTTATACATTTCTCAAATGATAAATACAGTAACATAGTGGCAGAACTGATACTAGTCCATAACTGTTTGTGTTAAAGAGATCTTCCTTTTGTTAACTTGGTTGCTCTGGCTATTTTGAAAATGTCTGGAAAAGGATTTCAGACTGGCATGGTGTTAAAATAAATTACACAAGTTGCTTTATCTCACATAAAAGTGGATATTTCAGCTTGATTACTTTTTGTACAGTGGAACCTCAGTTGTCAACTGCATTACTTGAAAAATGTCCTGGTTTTTCGTCACGTTCTCTTGGTTGTCGACTGACAACGCAAGCGGCTCAGGTCACGTGCTCACAGAATGCGCACCGGGCAATGAGTCGACAGCACGAGGACTTGAAATTGAAGCCCTTACTTGTTTATCATTCTAAAAATCCACACGTTTTTAAGACGAACAGTGTTATGAAAAACAAACTGGTTGTAATGTGGAAGGCCAACACAAAAACTTGGGTAACAAGACCATTTTTATTGAATGGGTTCATGAGGTCTTTGCTCCCACTGTCAAGAGTACCTCATTAAAAACAATTGCAACTCAGGGTCCTTTTACTTATGGATAATGCTCCAGCTCACCCTACAAGCTTAGAAAATGAGTTGCTGGATGAGTTCAGTTTTATAACTGTGAAGTTCTTGCCTCCTAACACCCTCCTCTCATCCAGCCCATGGACCAGCAGGTCATTTCTAACTTCAAAAACTCTACCCCAAAAGCACTTTTTAAAAGGTGCTTTGAAATCATCAGAAAAAAATTTAACCCTTAGGGAGTTCTCTAAGGACCATTTCAATATACTCACCTACTTAGGCTTATAGACAAAGCCGGGGGGAATGTCTCTCAGAACCATGCAGTCAGCATGGAAAAAGTTGGCCTGACTTTGTGGCACCCAGGGATTTTGAAGGCTTTGAAGATGAGCCGGGGCCCGGTGAGGATATTGGGCCCCGGGGAAAAGACCTTGGGCCTAGAGGTGACTGAAGATGATGTGGAGGAGTTGGTGGAGGAGCACAGAACTGAACTCACCACAGACTGTAGTGGAGGAGCTGTCATCAGAGGAAGAGGAGGGAAGGGATTATGTGCCCCCTGCACTTGTAAGGAAATGTGTGCTAAAGCGTGAAGTCAGGTTTGCTAAAAAATACCATCCAGACAAGCAGTGGCCATCTGTCTCTTTAACATGTACAATGATAGTGTAATGTCTCAATTTAGAAAAGTGTTAAACGGGCCTGAAACAAACCTCACTGGACAGGTTTTTAGTGAGACAAAAAACCAGTGAGCAGAACAGGTGTTAATGGTGAAAAGAGACAAGAAAAGAAACAACACTAGAAGGACAGTTTTTATTTTTTTTTAATTTTTACACATCGGCCGTTTCCCCCCAAAGGCAGGGTGGCCAGAATAAGAAAAACTTCATCATCATTCACTCCATCACTGTCTTGCCAGAGGCATGCTTACACTACAGTTATAAAACTGCAACATTTAACATCCCTCCTTCAGGTGCAACACTGTACTTCCCATCCCCAGGCATCGAGTCCGGCCTGCCAGTTTCCCTGAACCCCTTCATAAATGTTACTTTGCATCCACTCCAACAGCATATCAAGTATTAAAAACCATTTGTCTCCATTCACTCTTATCAAATATGCTCATGCATGCTTGCTGGAAGTCCAAGCCCTTCCACAAACCTCCTTTACCCCCTCCCTCCAACCTTTCCTAGGCCGACCCTACCCGCCTTCCCCCCCTACAGTTTATACACTCTCGAAGTCATTCTCCTTTGTTCCATCCTCTCTACATGCCCAAACCACCTTAACAACCACTCCTCAGCCCTCTGGATAATAGTCTCAGTAATCCGCACCTCCTCCTAATTTCCACCCCTCGATTGCTGCATTATATTCACACCACACTGATCTCAGACATGACATCTCCATTGCCTCCAGCCTTCTCCTTGTTGCAACATTCACCACCTGCTTCACACCCATATAAAGTGTTGGTATAACTATACTTTTTATACATTCCCTCTTTGCTTCCACTGGCGAAGTTCTTTGTCTCCACAGACTCCTAAGTGCACCACTTCCCTTTTACCCTCATCAATTCTATGATTCACCTCATCCTTATAGACCCATCTGCTGACACATCACTCCCAAATATCTGAATACATTCACCTCCTCCATACTCTCTCCCTCAATCGACATCCAAACTTTCATTACCCAATCTTTTTGTTATCCTCATCACCTTACTCTTTCCCATATTCACTTTCAACTTCCTTCTTTTACATACCCTTTTTTTCTTCTATTAATATGACAGTTTCCTGACATATTAATAGAAGAGGACTCTCCTTCAAGCAGTAACTTCCCCTTTCCCCTCCTCTACCTCCTGCTTATAGTATGCCATTAGCTCTCCTCTGACAGGTAGAGGCAGTTAAATTTTCATTTACTGTACAGTATTTCAGTTAAAATTTCTTTAAGTATTCATTTTTAGTTTTATGTAGTAGTTAGTCCCATTTTTAATAAATTATTATATTGTTATTTAGGGTCTGGATTGGATTAATTCTTTTTAAATTATTTTTTAAAAGGAAAAAATTGCTTTGGTTGTCATCCATTTGAATGTCGAACCAATATGGGGGAAAAAATTAAGTTTGACAACTGAGGTTCCACTGTACTTTCAAAGATGAGGTGAACCACAGAAATGATGGGGAAGGAAAAAAATATGGATGGTGCATTGGGGCATCAGTACCAATTTTTTATATGCATTGGTTAACATTAGTAAAAATTTTCAAATTAAAATACCCAGATTTCAAGAAAAAAATAATACTGTAAATAGATAAAGGAAGCATCCACACCATATGAATTTTTTAAATATTCACTACACATCCATACAAAATTATGATTTATCTTATATCTAATAATTTTTTTTATCATGCAACACTATAAACAGGTTTTTATTGCTATAAAATTGGTACCCCAATTTTGGCCATAATTCATTCCAAAAGGCTTTTCCCAAGTGCCGTTAGGGGCAAATTTGTTCCCAAAAGGGAATACAGTGGACCCTCGGTTTTCGTTTATCTCTGTTTTCCCGATTTCAGTTTTGCGCACTTTTTTTTTGGAAATATTAAAACCGTTTTCCCCGATTGGCTCCGTTTTCGTCGATGGTGGAACCCTGTCCAGTGCCCAGCACCCCATACAAAACCCGCACATTCACAGGCAGTGCAGCATTGTTTCGGGTTTGAGTGAACATTATCCTGATTTCCCTTACAAAACATTTCTTAACAATCCATTTTTTTTTTGGCCCTTGATTATTGTGTATGACTACTAAATAAGCCACCATGGGCCCAAAGAAAGCCCCCTAGTCCCAGTCCTTTGGAAAAAGAAAGTGGGGAACACCGTAAAAACTGAAAAAAAAATAATAGAAAAATATGATAGGGGCGTCATATTACCGAGATCGGCAGGATATACAATACATGGGCCCCATCAACCATCAGTTCCGGGCCCAAAAAGAAAAGAAATCACGGAAGCTAATATTGAAAAGGGGGTTGAATACGATAACGAAACAGAAACAATCAATTGAAAATATGGAGAAATTGTTGGTTGTGGATAAACAAAAAACAGCTAGCGGGTGATAGTGTTCCCAATCCATCATATGTGAAAAAGCAAGGCAGTTGCATGCCAATTTTTGTAAAGAAAATGCCTGGAACCAGTCGTCTCGGTTGAGTTGAAGGCCAGAAAAAGGCTGGTTGAAAAATTAAAGGGCGAAGTGTCATACACAGTGTTGTAAGGCATGGTGAGGGTGCCAGTTCAGACAAACATGCGGCTAAAAATTATGCGCAAATTCAAAGAATATGTCAGGCTGAAAATTTCAAACCCAAACAAGTTTTTGTGAAACAGGCCTTTTTTGGGAAAGGGAAAAAAAAGGAGGACCTACATCATGCAGGAGGAAAACAGGGAAACCCCTATGAAAGACAGGTTAACTCTTTGTGTGTGGTAATGCTAGTGGGGATTTAAAATTGAAGCCTTTACTTGTGTATCATTCTGAAAATCCCAGAGTGTTCAAGAAAAACAGTGTCGTAAAAGAGTAAATTGTGTGTGATGTGGAAGGCTAACAGTAAGGCATGGGTCAAAAAGGGAAATTTTTTCCTGGAAGGGTTTTAATAAAGTTTTTGGGCCCCAAAGTGTAAAGAAATCCCTCCGGGGAAAAAAATTGGGACTCGAGTGCCTCCGGGTAATGGACAATGCCCCTGCTCATCCCCCGAGACTTGGAAGACCAATTGTCTAAGGAATTCATTTTTGTAACAGTGAAGTTCTTGCCTCCTAACCCACTCCCCCATCTCCCCAGGCCAGCAGGTCATTTCTAACTTCAAAAAACTGTACACCAAAGCAATGTTTCAAAGGTGCTTTGACATAACCTCGGACTCTGAATTGCCCTTTAAAAAAGAGTTCTGGAGGGACCTTAGTATCTTCAGTGCATAAGCCTTATAGAAAAGGCTTGGCAGGGGGGTAACTTCAGGACAATGAACTCTGCTTGGAAAGTTGTGGGGTTTTGTAAAGGGGGGAAGAGATTTTGGGGGGTTTTGGGTATTGGGGGCCCTTTGGAAATTGGGGAAAAAGAAATTTGGCACGGGGAATTAAGGGGTTGGAAAATTGAGTCAGGGTTTGGTGGAGGACCACAATGAAGATCTAACCACTGAAGGTAAAAGCTTGAGGTGCAACACCATCAAACCACAACTCGGAAATTGCTTCAATGAAGGAGGAAGAGAGATGAAAGGTGCCTTCTTCAAAGTTTAAAGGGAAATTTGTGCAATGTGGACTGATGCATTTATTTGTGGAGGAACATCACCCTGACAAAGATGTTGCAATCTGTCTGGGCGACATGTACAATGACAATCTCTTGCCCCAAGGGACTTTTTAAAGAGATATCAACAACAGAGCTCTCCCCAACAAAATATTTAGTGCCACGGGTTGTGCAGTGACCCCAAGCTGGCCCCTAAGTGGCAGTAAAAGAAAAAAAGGAAGTGACCCCAGATGAGGACTTGGTACCTAGAGTCCTTATGGAATGGGTTTCCCCCTTTAAAAAAACCTCTTTTCCCCTCTCCCCTCCCCCCCTGTCTTCCATCCGGCAACATCAGTCTTCAATAAAGGTAAGTGTCAAGTAGAATGTTCATTCTTTTGTGCATGTAAATCTATCTTTAAGGCCCCCCCAAAAAAATTTTTAATACTTGGGGGTTCTGGAACAGATTAATTGAATTTACATTATTTCTTATGGGGAAAATGGTTCCAGTTTTTGCCGATTTCAGTTTTAGCCCGATCCCTCTGGAATGGCTTAAACACGAAAACCGAGGATCCACTGTAATGTAAATTCATTAGTCCGTTTCAGCCCCCCAAAAAGTCATTTAAAAAAAGAACTTACAATAATACACTTACATAATTGTTCGAGTTAGGGGGTTTGAAACTGGGGCACCACTGTATTATACCCGTTTCAAAATAATTATTCCTCAAAACACTGTTTGATGCGCAATGGAATACCACAACTTACTGATATATCGTGTATCTATTCACTTTTTTTGACTTTCTGGTTGAGTACTGACATACATAACATTGTGTCTGTGCCACTGCCTTCCTCTCTGTAACGGGGAAAAGTATCAGGGAAGGGGCACCGGGTTTTCAGCCAAAATGGATCACTTTCACTACCATGGTGGTGATGTGTTGGCTGAGCCTTCACCCGGTTTTTTTCTTTTAAACCCCCCGGGGGCCCAAGGGGTCTCTCTGAAACTCGTTCTCAGGGCCCAAAAATTTTAAAAAAAAAAAAAAATTTTCTTATGAAATGATAGAGAATCTTTTTCCGATAATAACGCCACAAAAATTTTTAAAAATTTGATCGAAATCTAAGGGAATTATGCTTTGCGAAGTTAGCGGTATCCATGACATTTCGCATCGGCGATTTGCCCACTTTGAGCCCTTTTTTCGGCAAATTCCAATTTTTCCCAGTCTGAAAATTATAGCTATTTTTTTAGAACTCCATTTCTTCTATCGATTATTCAAGAAACCGCCTATTTACCAATTTCAACTACCCAAAATAGTGGTCGAAAATAAAAATTTTGGAATTTCACACAAATTTCAAACGTGCCAATTTCAAAATGGGGTTTTTATAATAAACAAAGCAGACATTCCTGGCACTAAAATAACATCCTCTCTGTTCATTAGTCACGTTTCCAGGCCCCTCTTACTTTAAATTTTTTGCTTTCCTTTTTTGAATTTTATTCTCACAAAAAATAGAAGATTTACTGTTATATATACAACTGCATCATTGAAAAAATGGAAATAAATAATATAAAGGCATTAGTGAAAGAATATCAGACTCTCAGTTGATGTGTATTGGACGCATGGTGTGTTTTGTTTACTCTTGAACATCGGAAAAAAATTGAACTTTTTCGCTACTTTGCGCCCCAGTTTAAAAGGTACTTGTCATTTAAACCGTCAATATGATCTCTATTTCTGTAATATATCATCTATTCTATAAAATGAGACTAAGAAAACGACAATACAAGCATAAATACCATACGAAAATAGACTGCAAAGTGGGTGTTTTAACCCTTTGGGGTGGGTTGCCATACTAGTCTTTTTACGAGCAGGGGTTGGTGCCGTACTAGTACCCCCAAATTCTAGCGGCCTCAATTTAAGCAGAAAACATCTGGTAGGCATACTTTGAAAGAATGGGTCTGTGTGGTCAGTGTGCGCGGTAAAAAAAAGTCCTGCAGTACACACTGCATAATGAGAAAAAAAAACTCTGACCGTTTTTGATTAAAACAATTTGCGTCGTTTTTCCGTAGGTTTTTATTGATGTATTCTCGTTTTCTTGGTCTCATTTGATAGAATGGAAGATATATTCGGGGAAATAAAAGATGATTTTGATTGGTATGACAAATAAATTCCTTGAAATTGAGCTCAAAGTAGCAAAAATGTTCGATTTTTGACATTTAAAGGGTAAACAAATCACCCATGCCCCCAATAAAACCCCTTTCGGAGTTTTATTTCATGCACAAGTGCTCTGATATTATTTATACCATTTTTTGATCCGGTTGTAAAATAACAGTAAATCTTCTATTTTTTGAGAAAAAAAATTCAAAATGGCAAAAAAATGGAAAGGGGCCTGGAGATGTGACAATGAACAAAAGAAATGTTATTTTAGTGCCGGAAATTCTGCCTTGTTTACTCTGGACCCTATTTTAAAATTCCATCTTTTGGGAAATTTGTGTTGGAAAAAAGCCATTTTCTGCCACAAAAGGGTAGATAAAAAGGTAAAAAAAGGGGGTTTTCTTGTCTCAATCGATAAAAAAAGGGATTTCCCAAGCAAAAATAGCTAAAATTTTTAGGGGGCGGAAACATTGGTTTTCAAAAAGGGCTAAAAAAGGGAAAAAAATCCCCGTCTTGAAGTCATCCCCCCTTTCCCTTGGAAAAGCAAATTCCGTTGGATCAAATTTCATAATTTTGGTGGCGTTTTTGTCGGAAAAAGATTCTCTATCTTTTCATAAAAAAAATTTAAATTTTTTTTTTTCCAAAAAATTTTCAACCCCAGGAACACTTTCCTGAAAAGGGCCCCTATCGCCCCCCAAAAGGGTTAAAAAAAAACATGGTCATTTTTTTCCTCATTATGCACTGTGTGGTGCGGGAAATTTTTTTTATACTGCGCACACTGCCCCTGAACCCATTCTATCCCCTTAGGCCTAACAGCCTGTTTCTGCTTGTTTTAAAGGGGCGCTAGAATTTGGGCGTACTAGTACGTCAAAACCCCCAAGGGAAAGGGCTTGCTTGAATGACCAAAACCCCCGAAATTTAAACCTGTCTTATGACAGATGGTGGAAACCCACCCAAATTTTGGGTTTCCATCATGTTTTCCAAAACATACTGTATGCTTTTTATCACTGCAATATAAAAAGAAATGGAAAAACAATTTCATATACAGTGGACCCCCAGTTTTCGTAATTAATCCGTTCCAGGGGGAGTTACTAACACGAATATTACGAACTCTGAATCTTTTTTCCCCCATAAGAAATAAGGGAAAATTCCAATTAATCTGTTTCAGACCCCCAAAAAGGGTAAAAATTTTTTTCTACATTAAATAAAATTAAATTACACAAAAACAATGAGACATAAAAGAATAAAACAAAAAAACATGACACTTACTTTTATTGAAGAGTTGTTGATGTGTGGAAGGCGGGGGGAGGGGAGAGGATGGAAGAGTTGCTATTGTTTGGAAGGAAATCCCCATCCATAAAGACTTCAGGTACCAAGTCCTTTTCCGGGGTTATTTCCCCTTCTTTTTTTTTTAATGTCACTAGGACCAGCTTGAGTCACTGGCCCCCTGTTGCTAAAAAAAGTGTTCCAGAGAGTTCTGTTTCTGGCGTATTTTTGGGGTTGTCCCGGCGACAGGGGTGTTTTTGGGGAAAAGGACAAGACAGTCCTTCAATATGACACTAATATAAACTCTCGGCTTATTTACCCTATAACAATTCATTTAATATGACATAATAAAAAAAAACAGAAACATGACATATACTCTAGAATGAACAAAATATCATTACGAATGTGAGGGACTGGTGTTGTGTTGTTTGTTGTTGGGTGTATAAGGGCCACAAAAAGATAAGCCTTACACAGTGATAGCCGCCAGACACGGCAGTGTTGTCAGTCACCCTATATAACTCCAACAACATTGGAGGAGTTAATTTTCGTGTCGTCATTTTTTTTCGCAACACTTGCTACATTTTAATACTACACTTTATCGCTGGCTGGCACTATAGCCTTTATCAACTCCTGCTGCTTTAGTATCATAACATACCGTAGAATCACTGAATCATTAAGAAGACACATTCTCCCCTCTCACCCCCTTTCCCAAAAGGGCTGGCAAAAAGGAAAACTTTCTTTGGGCCCATGGTGGCTTATTTAGCAGTTGCAAGCACTAAAAAGAATGGAATAATGATGAACTGTATCATATGAACGGTTTTGACCGTCACTCGCTGGTAAACAATGGCACACTGACTCTGAATGGTGTGTTGGGCAGCTAGGGCTGGGGGGCATGCGTCTGGGACAATTACGATCACCCAACCAATATTTTTTCGATAAAACATTACGAACACCGAATATTACGAACTCCGATGACTACGAACACCGGGGGGGCCATTTTGCATTTCCACTTGCAGCTCCTTCCCCATTCCCAGACATAATTTGCATTCTGCTTTGTCTATAAACACATGCTGATATTGTAGTCGATGACTGCAAATGGTGTCTAATAGATTCAGCTGTTTCCCCGTCAACCATTTCAACTTCCTTCACTTGATGCCTGTGTGTGATCATTAACATTGTTACATTTTCTTGTCAAGCCATCAAAATGTCATTATGTCATGGTATTTAAATACCTGCCTTTTATGATCTGCAAGATTTTCATGGTGGTTTCAGTGGACCCCCCGGGTTACGTCATTATTTCGTTCCCGAATGCTGATCAAGTGCTGTTAACAAACAATTTGTTCCCATTAGGAAAAATGTAAATTAGATTAGTCCTTTTAGACCCCCAAAGATACACTTACAAAAAACTTACATAATTGTTCGAGTTTGGAGCAGTATGTAATCCGGGGATCCATTCTCTCCCCCAAAGACCAAACCACCTCCCAACCCCCCTTCAGCCCTCTGACAAATCTTTTTGTAACTCCACACCTTCTCCTAATTTCCCATTCCCAATTTTCTGCATAATATTTACACCACACATTGCCCTTAGACAGGACATCTCCACTGCCTCCCCCTCCTCCCCCGTGCAGCATTTGCAACCCCTGCTTCACACCCCTAAAGGGGTTGGTACCACTATCCCCGTACATTCCCTTCTTTGCCTCCTTTGGGTAACATTTTTTTTCTCCCAAATACCTCAACGCACCACTCACCTTTTTTTCCCTTCCCTCAATTCTATGGGTTTAAACCCCATCCTTCCTAAAACCCTCCGTAAAACCCCTCAACTCCCAAATATCTTTAAAACATATACTTCTTCCATAATCCCTCTCCAATGTGATATCAATTTTTTTTTATTTAAATCATTTGATACCCTCATCACCTTACTCTTATCTATGTTCACTTTTAACTTTCTACCTTTACACACTCTCCCAAACTCGTCCACTAACCTTTTTCAACTTTTCTTTAAATTTCCCCTAAGCACAGTATCATCAGCAAAAAGTAACTGTTCCCAAATCCCTTTTTCATTTAATTCTCCATAATTTAATCCCACCCCCCCTCCCCAACACCCTAGCATTTACTTCTTTTACAACCCCATCCAAAGGTGACATTACACATCCCCGTCTTTGTACTTAACTAATCAAAATTTAAATACACATTGTAACCTTTAAAAAAAAATAAAATCTTTATTTTAAACTTTAACCCTTTGACTGTTTGGGTATATTTACGTCTTACGAGCCAATGTTTGGACGTATTTAAAAGCCTAAATTCTAGCGGCCTCAAAACAAGCAGGAGAAAGCTGGTAGGCCCACATGTGAGAAGGGGAAAGGGTCTGTGTGGGTGTGCGCAGTATAAAAAAAACCTGCAGCAAGCAGTACATAATGAGAAAAAAAAAACCCCCCCGTTTTTTTTAAATTTAAAAAAGCCCCTCTTTGAGGTGTATTTTCGTATAGTATTTATGGTTTTTATTCTCTTTTTATGGTCTCATTTGATAGAATGGGGAAAAATATTACAGGAATAGAGATGATTTTGATTAGTTTCATGATGTAAACGATCTTGAAATTGAGCTCAAAGTAAGCGGAAATGTTCGATTTTTGCCAATGTTAAAAGTAAACAAATCACACCATCGTCCCAAAACACATCAACTGGTGAGTCTAATATTCTTTCCAAAATGCACAGATAATTTTTTATACAGTTTTTTTAAAAAATGCAATAGTCTGCATAACAATAAATCTTCTATTTTTGTATGAATAAAAAATCAAAATAGAAAGCAAGGGGTAATGAAAGGGCCTAAAAAACATGACTAATGAACAGATAACATCTTATTTTAGTGCTAGGGATGTCTGCATTGTTTATTCTGGACCCTATTTTGAAATTGACATCTTTTTTTTTGCATGAAATTGGCGAAATTGCCATTTCTGACCACTTTATTGGGGAGTTGAAATTTGGTAAATTGGTGATTTCTTGTACTCAATCGATAGAACAAATGGAGTTCTAAAGAAATAGCTATGAGTTTGGTTGACTGTCCCAATGGAATTGGCCTAAAAAAGGGCTCAAATCGGGAAATTGCCGATGCGTATATATACTGACATCACTAACCAAAACGTAATTCCCCTAAATTTTTTAAACAAATTTCATACTTTTGGTGTCATTACAATCGGGAAAAAATTCCCTATCATTTCATAAGAAAAAATAATTTATTTTTTTCCAAAATTTTCCCACATAGAATGACAGTTTTAGAATGGGGCCTCCGACGTTAAAAGGGTTAAAAATCACATCTAGGGTGGATTCTTACCTGATCATCACTGATAATCTCCTGAATTCTGAAGTTCTGCCAGTCTACTGTATGTGTCAACTTTTGGGGCGGTCTGGCACGAACGATCTTGCCCTACACTCCTGAACGTGGCAGGAAGTCGGCACAGTGTAACGACCTTCATTCTGGCTAACTCCCTGAAAACTCCCCCCAAAAAATGTAAAAGCCAGTCTTGTAAAATAATGGCTTAATGCTGCCCACACGGACAACTGTTCCTTTGGCCTTCCGGTTTTCCTGGGAAAAAATTTTTTTTTTTTAAAAAGCCAGTGTCATAATTTGAAGCATTTTTTGGGAAAATTTAAAAAATGTAACATGAAGGTATTCAGGGATACCAGTGTTTTTAACTCAGGGTTTTTATTATTAATTTTTTTTTTTTTAACACATCGGCCCTTTCCCCGGAGGGTGGCCCGACAAAGAAAAACTTTCATCATCATTCACTCCATCACTGTCTTGCCAGAGGCGTGCACACTACAGCTACAAAACTGCAACATTAACACCCCCCCCTTCCCGAGTGCCGGCCTTTACTTCCCATCTCCAGGAATCAAGTCCGGCCTGCCCGTTTTCCCGAAACCCTACATAAATGTTACCTTTTTCCACTCCAACAGCACGTCAAGTCTAAAAACCATTTGTCTCCATTCCTTCTATCTCCGCTCACGCCGCTTGCTGGGAAATTCAAGCCCCCCCACACAAAACCTCCTTTCCCCCTTCCCCCCAACCTTTTCTAGGCTGACCCCTACCCCCCCTTCCCTCCACTACAGATTTTACACTCTCAAATCATTCTATTTTGTTCCATCCCTCTATATGTCCCAAAACCCTTTCAACAACCCCCCCCTCAGCTCTCTGGATAAAAGTTTTGGTAATCCCCACACCTCCTCCCCAATCTCCCAAAATACGGATTCTCTTGGAATTTTATTCCCCCACACATTGCCTTCCCGACATGACATCTCCACTGCCTCCAGCCTTCTCTTTTTGCAACATTTTTACAACCCATGTTTTCACACCCTTAAAAAAGTGGGAAATACAATATCTGCCCCCTGAAAGGATGGACAAAAATGGGAAATACAAAAAATTTTGCACCATGAAGGATGGACAAGAAATGGGAAATACAATATCTGCACCATGAAGGATGGACAAGAACACCAATTCCGGGGTCATTTTTTAAAATTTTTTTTATTTGAATTGTTATGTCAAAGCACTTCTGGTGGCTATTGACCGGTAATGGAAATGTGTTTCTTTCTTTGCATCCCCTACTTTGTTGGGGAAAAGCCCTATATGTTTAAAAAAATTTATTTCTTAATATCATTTGAAAATAAAAATGAGAAACTAATAAAAAACTGGGTTTGAATAAAATGTTTAACAGCTTTACTTATTTTAATAAATAATAATAATATAATAAAATTAAATTCTAAACTCAAAAGGGTCATGCCGCTATTTAACATATAATGCCTATTCCAGATGAAAATATTACCTGTAAGCCTTTCAAAAGGGATGTCTTGATACTAAAAAGGGGTCTTGGTCCCAAAGGGAAATTTAGGGCAATTTTTTCCCTTTTTTGAAACAAATTTAATCTTTTTTCGCTGGCTGTCTTCCACCGAGGCAGGGTGACCAATAAAAAAAACACTTTCACCATCATTCACACAATCAGTGTCTTGCCCGAGGGGTGTGATAGTGTCAGTAATGCTGGACATCAATTACTCGGGGTTTTTGGAGAACTTAAAAATTCCTCATTACTCTGTCCTGTCTAAGGGCAATGTGTGGTGTAAATATTATGCAGAAAATTGGGGGAAAGTGGAAATTAAAGGGGAAAGGGGTGGAGTACTAAAAATATTTGTCAGAGGGCTGAAGAGGGGGTTTTTGAGGTGGTTTGGGCCCTTTAGAGAGAATGGATCAAAGTAAAAAATGACTTGGAGAGTGCTCTCCATGTAATCACAAATCAACTTTAAAGAAATAGTTGTCTGCTTGTTTGTTCTATTTGTCACCTAAATTTGTTGTTTGTATACCTCTAGTGTCCATAAATATAAGCAAATAATAATTATCACAGTTACTTTTTGCTGATGATACTGTGCTTATGGGAGATTCTAAGAAAAGTTGAAAAGGTTAGTGGACCCAGTTTGGGGGGTGTGTAAAAAGGGAGAAAGTTAAAAGTGAACATAAAGTAAGGTGATGAGGGGATCAAACCGATTTAAATAAAGAAAAAAATTTGGGTATCACATTGGAGAGAGGGTTTTGGAAGAAGTAAATGTTTTTAGATATTTGGGAGTTGACGTGTCAGGGATGGGTTTATGAAGGATGAGGTTAACCATAGAATTGATGAAGGAAAAAAGGTGAGTGGTGCGTTGGGTATTTTGTGGAAACAAAAAAAAGTTATTCCATGGAGGCAAAAAGGGGAAAGTATGAAAGTATAGTGGTACCAACACTCTTATTGGGGGAAGCATGGGTTCCTCTGCCCCGCGGGGGGAGGCTGGGGCAGTGGAATGTCCTGTCTAAGGGCAATGTGTGGTGTAAATATTATGCAGAAAATTGGGAATGTGGAAATTAGGAGAAGGTGTGGAGTTACTAAAAGTATTTGTCAGAGGGTTTAAGAGGGGGTTTTTGAGGTGGTTTGGTCATTTAGAGAGAATGGATCAAAGTAGAATGACTTGGGAGTGTATAAATCTGGGGAAAGGAAGGCGGGGAAAGGGGGGTCCTAGAAAGGTTGGAGGGGAAAGGGGGAAAGGGGTATTGTGGGTGGGGGCTTGGACTTCCAGCAAGCATGTGTGGCGTGTTAGATAGAAGTGAATGGAACGAATGGTTTTGGGACATGAGTCTGTTGGAGTGTGAGCAGGGGGAACATTTTGTGAAGGGGTTCAGGAAACCAGTTAATTGATTTAGTTGGACTTGAGTCCTGAAAATGGGAAGTACAATGCCTGCACTTTATAGGAGGGGGGCTGGGATAGTGACAGCTGGGAGGGGGCAATTCTCAGCTGTCGTATCTGAAAAACCTCTCAAAGACATGATTATGTATGAGTGTGGTGAAAGTGTTGAATGATGATGAAAGTATTTTCTTTTAGGGAAAATTTTTTTTCTTTTTTGGGGCACCCCCGCCTCGGTGGGGGATGGGGACTTGTTAAAAAAAAAAAAAAAATTATCATAGGGTTTATGAGGGGAAAAGGGTGAGTGGTGCACTTGGGGTCTGTGGAGACAAAAAACTTTGTCAATGGGTGGGGGGAATGTTGGGATAGTTATACCAACACTCTTATATGGGGGTAAACATGGGTGATGAATTTTTTCAAGGGAAAACAGGCAGTGGAGATGTCAAGTCTGAGGTCAATGTGTGGGTGAATATAATGCAGAGAATTCGTAGTTTGGAAATTAGGAGGGAGGTGCGGGATTACCAAAACTATTATCCCGAGGGCTGAGGAGGGGGTTGTTGAGGTGGTTTGGACATGTAGAGAATGGAACGAAACAATGACCGAGTGTATAAATTCGTAGTGGGAGGGGAAAGGGGGCAGGAGTCAGCCTTGGAAAAGGGTTTGGGGGGAGGGGTTAGGGGGTTTTTTGTGCAAGGGGCTTGGTTTTCCCGCAAGCATGCATGAGCGTGTTTGATAGGAGTGAATGGGGACAAATGGTTTTAATCGTGGCTGCTGTTGGAGTGTGAGCAGGTAACATTTGTGAAGGGATTCAGGGGAAAATGGCAGGCCAGACTTGACTCCTGGAGATGGGAAGTACAGTGTCGTGCATGCACTCTGGGAAATGGTGTTAATGTTTCAGTTTTATAACTGTAGTGTAAAGCACCCCTCTGGCAAGACAGTGATGGAGTGAATGATGATGAAAGTTTTTCTTTTTGGGCCACCCTGCCTTGGTGGGAATAGGCCGATGTGTTAATAAAAAAATTAAAAAAAAAATTATTGCCATTATAGCAACAATGACCATCACCCACAACTTTGCCTCAATGAACACTGTAATGAAGGTAAACCCTTCTACTATGAGGTCTTAACAGGCTTTGTATTTACATTATCGTACAGTGGACCCTCGGTTACGAATACCCGAAATCGTGCAATTATGTAAGTATAATTTTGTAAGTTCTTGTGAAGTGTATTTTTGGGGTCTGAAATAGACTAACCTACGGAAATTTTCCTTAAGGAGTAAATTGTTCGGTAATGGCACTTGAGCAGACTTCAGGAGTGAAGTTTTTACGAACTCGGGGTCCCTGTACTCCACTTCACACGCTTCCTTCAAAGAATGTGCCTTGATTATGAGGAATGGCTCTTGATCCAAGAAACGAGCTACCAGGCTTTTCTTGGACCACACCTGACTGCCTCCCATTTCCAAGGCCTTGCATAACAAATGGGTTTAGCACTTCCCAAAGAATGTAATAATCCATTTGGTAGACAAAGTATAAAGAACAGTATTCAATTTAAGCATTAACCATGAAGAATAAAGTCACAAAACCGTGGCTGGAATAATTCACAAATAACAGCCCTTATGAGACAAAACTTCTCACAATGTTTTGGTATGACCTGGACCATTATTATCAAGTCACAACCAAGCAAGAAAAAGCAAAGAGGCCAAGAAACAGATTAGAAGGAGGAAGAACGGTGGTAGAAGCAAGCAAACAAGTAAGCTGGCCAGCATTCTTGATAACTTCTGTAGCTATTCTCTGTTTTTGCATTCTGTGGACCCAAATGTGAAGTTTTGTTTTCCACACCCAATATAACATCTTTGACACAATCACTGGACTGTGCCACTTCACATACAAGGTAATAGAAAAACCCAGGTGGTGAATAATTTCTCTCTCTTTCTAAATCAATAAGGAGTCAAGTCCAGGAAATTGGGGCTCTGACAAGGGCTGTGAGATTTCAAAGGACAAGGACTGAGGACTTCAAAGATTGCATGAACACGAAGAAAATTAACTATTAAAAGAGAATGATGAACCAATTGCAGAGTTGCTGAAGGAGCTCAATTACTGATAAAGAGAGAAGATACTGGAAGAGGATGAGGAAAATCTTGACAATAAACAGGAAACATTGCCAGAATTACATGAGCAATTCCATGTGGTTAGTAAAGTGACAATACTGTTTTTCACTGAAAACAATCCTGACATGTTTAGAAGCTCTGTAGTAAAAAATTCTGCAGAAAGAAATGATGCCTTCTCAGCTCTTTTCAAGTGCTCCATGGTAAAAGAACACCGACACATTAGAGAATACATAAGTCAGTGGTACCTCAAGTTACAAACTTAATTCGTTCCAGAAGGCTGTTAGTGCCGATACCGAATGAATTTGTTCCCATAAGGAATAATGTAAATTTGATTAATTCGTTCATACCCCAAAATACACTTGCAAAATTTCACTTACGTAACTGTTCGAGTTGGGAGCTGCTCGTAACTTGAGGTACCACTGTACTTGAATTTTGGAAATGCAGCAACTGCAGTAACATTTAAATTAAAAGCCTAGCTATAATAATAACCCCTTCTCCTGTATATATTACTAAATGTAAAAGGAAGCTTTTGCTTTTCCTTTGGGCCACCTCGCCGGTGGGAAACGGCCAACATGTTGAAAGAAGAAGAAAGAAAGCTATAATAATGTATCTGGAAAATGCCAGAAATTCAGGTGAAGCAAGAACTGCCTAAGAATGTAAATTGGAACCCAAAACATCTTTTCACTTCTCTTTTTAAGAATTATTATGTGAAAAT
>WNWK01034743.1:0-20260 GCA_009830355.1 Cherax destructor
TACCTCCTGGAAAAGAAATTGGGACTCAAGTGCCTCCTGGTACTGGACAATGCTCCTGCTCATCCTCACAACTTGGAAGAGTTGTTGCCTGACAATTCAATTTCATCAGAGTGAAGTTCTTGCCTCCTAACACCACTCCTCTCATCCAGCCCATGGACCAGCAGGTCATTGCAAACTTCAAGAAACTGTACACCAAAGCAGTGTTTCAGAAGTGCTTTGATGTGACCTCAGACACTGCATTGACCCTAAGAGAGTTCTGGAAAGAACACTTCAATATCGTGCATTGCATAGACCTTATAGGTAAGGCTTGGGAGGGAGTGACTTCCAGGACTTTGAACTATGCTTGGAGACCACTGTGGCCGGATTGTGTTGAAAAGAGGGATTTTGAAGGATTTGAGGCTGGCCCTGACTCTGACCCTGATGACCCTGTGCCTGTTGTGGAACATGTTGTGGAAGATATTGTGGCATTGGGGAACAGCCTAGGGTTGGAGGTGAGTGGTGAGGATGTGGAAGAGTTGGTGGAGGAGCACAGAGTAGAGCTAACAACTGAAGAGCTGCAAGAGCTTCATCTGGAACAACAACAGACCACAGCTGAGGTTATTGCTTCACAGGAGGAGGGAGAGAGAGATAAGGAGGTGCCTTCTTCAGTGCTTAAGGAGATGTGTACAAAGTGGAATGAGTTGCAGACATTTGTTGAAAAACACTACCCTGGGCAAGCTGAAATGAGCCTTCTGTGCAACCACTTCAGTGACAGAGCCATGTTGTACTTCAGGAAAGTATTATAGTCGCCAGAAACAGAGGACTGTGGACAGTTACTTCACCAGGCAGGGGTCTAGTGACTCTCAAGCTGGTTCTAGTGGCATTAAAAGACCAAGAATGGAAGTAATCCCAAAGAGGGCTTTGACACCTGAAGTCCTTTTGGAAGGGGATTCCCCTTCCAACCACTAACACCCTGCCCCTGTCATCATCCCTATCTTCCAGATGCCTGCAAGTCTCTTCTATAAAGGTAAGTAAATGTTATTTATATTGTATTTTGTGTGAATATTTTTTTGTGGAACGGATTAATTGTATTTACATTATTTCTTATGGGAATTAAGGGTTCGGATTACGAAAGGTTCAGGTTGAGAAATAGCTCCTGGAACGGATTAATTTCATTAACCGGGGGTCCACTATATTTATATATAAATTGAGAAACCAGACACGTACTGCACCTGCCTTTGTGAGAGACCTTCCCAGTGTTTATATACCCTCTGCTTATCTTCCTTTGCATAATAACGATTAAAAAATGAAAGGAACCTGGAAGTAATGAGTATACAGTACCTACTTCATATATATATATACAGTGGACCCTCGGTTAACGAATACCCCGGAAATCGTGCAATTATGTAAGTATAATTTTGTAAGTTCTTGTGGAAGTGTATTTTTGGGGGTCTGAAATAGACTAACCTACGTGAAATTTTTCCTTAAGGGAGTAAATTCGTTCGGTAATGGCACTTGAGCAGACTTCAGGAGTGAAGTTTTTACGAAACTCGGGGGTCCACTGTATATATATTTGTGCATCAGTTTAGTTGGTACACTCATATAGAGGAGGGCCCCGCTTATACGGGAGATTAGGTTCTGGGCTACTGCTGTACAGGAGGGCTCCGTTTATATGGCAGGTTAGGTTCTGGGCTACTGCTGTACAGGAGGGCCCTGCTTATACACCAGGTTAGGTTCTGGGATACTGCTGTACAGGAGGGCCCTGCTTATACACCAAGTTAGGTTCTGGACTACTGCTGTACAGGAGGGCCTTGCTTATACACCAGGTTAGGTTCTGGACTACTGCTGTACAGGAGGGCCTTGCTTATACACCAGGTTAGGTTCTGGACTACTGCTGTACAGGAGGGCCTTGCTTATACACCAGGTTAGGTTCTGGACTACCTTTATAAAACAAAAATTGCTGTAAAGTGAAACATAGCCTTTTTTTTTCACTTTCAAAGGCATATAAAAGCTAGCAAGGTGCTAGTAACACCTCCTGCAGCAGAACAGGTGCTAGTAACACCTTCTGCAGCAGAACAGGTGCTAGTAACACCTCCTGTAGCAGAACAAGAGGCAGCAGCCCCCATACACTCACCTGCAGAAGAATGTCCATAATCTGAGAGGACAGCTCAGAGACGTGCTTCAAGTAGGCCTCGCGCTCGTCCCGCACCTGTCAACAGCACAACGAGTGTCACACTCAGGTCAGAGCTCAACGAGCGCTCGCTCCAATGAACCAATTAAAAATAAAACTACGCTAATTACCGAAAAGACTGAGCCCAATTGTTTCCTTGAAATGAACCTTAGACAACAAGTTTGATTAAAAATTGCATAGGCGTGTCGTGCTGAATAAGTAAACCTTGAGATTTTGGCTTAAACAGCAATGCTCTTCTTGTTGAATAAGACAAGTGAAAATTTGTGTATGCAATAATTTCACAGAAATCATTCTGAACCTAACCAAAAAAATATATTTCACTGTCTTTGTTTATTATTAAATTACTGTAAACTTATCTAAAATATATTTAGTTAGATTAGGCTAAATTAAATTGCGCTTGTTATAATTAGGTCAGGTAAGTTTTCTAAGGGTTTTTTGGTACAAAAATATTAATTTTTACATTAACATAAATGAAAAAAATATATCTTTAAACGTATAAGAGAAAATTTTAGAAAGGACTCAATTTTAAATGAGTTCTTGTTAATTGACCAATTTTACCTATTCGGCACGACATGTACATACGTGTACTCACCTATTTGTACTCACCTATTTGTAGTTGCGGGGGTCGAGTCATAGCTCCTGGCCCCGCCTCTTCACTGATTGCTACTAGGTCCTCTCTTTCCCTGCTCCATAAGCTTTATCAAACCTAGTCTTAAAACTATGTATGGTTCCTGCCTCCACTATGTCGCTTTCTAAGCTATTCCACTTCCTGACAACTCTCCGACTGAAGAAATACTTCCTAACATCCCTTTGACTCATAGGAGTCTTCAACTTCCAATTGTGACCCCTTGTTTCTGTGTCCCCTCTCTGGAACATCTTGTCTCTGTCCACCTTATCTATTCCTCGCAGTATTTTATATGTCGTTATCATGTCTCCCCTAACCCTCCTGTCCTCTAGTGTCGTCAGGCCGATTTCCCTTAACCTTTCTTCGTAGGACAATCCCCTTAGCTCTGGGACTAGTCTTGTTGCAAACCTTTGCACTTTCTCTAATTTCTTGACGTGCTTGACCAGGTGTGGGTTCCAAACTGGTGCTGCATACTCCAGTATGGGCCTGACGTATATGGTATACAGAGTCTTGAATGATTCCTTAGTGAGGTATTGGAACGCTATTCTTAGATTTGCCAGCCGCCCGTATGCTGCAGCAGTTATCTGATTGATGTGTGCCTCAGGAGATGTGCTCGGTATTATACTCACCCCAAGATCTTTTTCTTTGAGTGAGGTTTGCAGTCTTTGGCCACCTAGACTATACTCTGTCTGCGGTCTTCTTTGCCCTTCCCCGATATTCATGACAGGGTTAAATTCAAGGAGCCAGTTACTGGACCAGGCTTGCAGCCTGTCCAGGTCTCTTTGTAGTCCTGCCTGATCCTCGACTGATTTGATTCTTCTCATTAACTTCACATCATCTGCAAACAGGGACACTTCTGAGTATATCCCTTCCGTTATGTCATTCACATATATCAAAAACAGTACAGGTCCTAGGACTGACCCTTGTGGAACTCCACTCGTCACAGGTGCCCACTCTGACATCTCGTCACGTACCATGACTCGTTGTTGCCTCCCTGTCAGATATTCTCTGATCCATTGCAGTGCTTTTCCTGTTACGTGTGCCTGATCCTCTAGTTTTTGCATTAACCTCTTGTGAGGAACTGTGTCGAACGCCTTCTTGCAGTCCAAAAAAATGCAGTCTATCCACCCCTCTCTCTCATGTCTTACTTCTGTTACCTTGTCATAAAACTCCAGTAGGTTTGTGACACAGGATTTTTCCTTCCCTGAAACCGTGCTGGTGTGTGTATTCACCTAGTTGTACTCACCTAGTTGATGTTGCAGGGGTCGAGACATAGCTCCTGGCCCCGCCTCTTCACTGGCCGCTACTGGGTCACTCTCCCTGCGCCATGAGCTTTATCATACCTCTTCTTAAAGCTGTGTATGGAACCTGCCTCCACTACATCGCTTCCCAAGCTATTCCACTTCCCGACTACTCTGTGACTGAAGAAATATTTCCTAACATCCCTGTGATTCATCTGAGTCTTCAACTTCCAACTGTGTCCCCTTGTTGCTGTGTCCCATCTTTGGAACATTCTGTCTCTGTCAACCTTGTCAATTCCTCTCAGTATTTTATATGTTGTTATCATGTCCCCCCTATCTCTCCTGTCCTCCAGTGTCGTCAGGTCGATTTCCCTTAACCTCTCCTCGTAGGACATACCCCTTAGCTCCGGGACTAGTCTTGTTGCAAACCTTTGCACTTTCTCTAGCTTCTTTACGTGCTTGGATAAATGTGGGTTCCAAACTGGTGCTGCATACTCCAGTATGGGCCTAACATACACAGTGTACAGGGTCCTGAACGACTCTTTATTAAGATGTCGGAATGCTGTTCTTAGGTTTGCTAGGCGCCCGTATGCTGCAGCAGTTATTTGGTTGATGTGCGCCTCAGGAGATGTGCCTGGTGTTATACTCACCCCAAGATCTTTTTCCTTGATTGAGGTTTGTAGTCTCTGGCCCCCTAGACTGTACTCCGTCTGCGGAGTGATGTGTGTGTGTGTAAGGAAACACTTCGAAATGTTTCGGCCCTGCCGGGAATTGAACCCGGGCCCTCCGTGCGTGAAGCGGGGCGTGCGTGCGTGTGTGTGTGTGTTACGATAAGGGCCTTATCTCTAGGCCTGTTGTTGGTCCCCTCGTAACAAGATATTTAATTATGCCTTAGTCTTTTCACAGTCAGAGAAAATCATTTTAGTATAAGGGTATTTTTGGGGAGATTGATCCAACAAAGTAAAATTTGTGACATTTAATATAAAAGGATTCATATAATTCAGCATATTATATATTATTCTCTTTTGCAATGTAAAACCTCAAGATATACTTTATATGAAAGCATTCGACATACATGAAAGTTTGCAATATAATAACAGAGACTACTGCCTCAAAAAGGCTGAGGTGTATCAAATTCCAACTGAAACTTCAAATACATTATCTTATGACCCAATGATTCAGAAGTCTTCATTACAAATTAAGAATATCGTAATAGAGTGTGTGTACGCACGTACTCACCTATTTGTATACACCCATTTGTGGCTGCAGGAGTCGAGACTCAGCTCCTGGCCCCACCTCTTCACTGACCGCTGCTAGGTCCTCTCTCTCCCTGCTCCATGAGTTTTATCATACCTCGTCTTAAAGCTATGTATGGTTCCTGCCTCCACTACATCACTTGCTAGACTATTCCACTTCCTGACTGCTCTATGGCTGAAGAAATACTTCCTAACATCCCTTTGACTCATCTGAGTCTTCAGCTTCCAATTGTGCCCCCTTGTTTCTGTGTTCCCTCTCTGGAACATCCTGTCACTATCTACCTTGTCAATTCCCCGCAGTATTTTGTATGTCGTTATCATGTCTCCTCTAACCCTTCTGTCCTCCAGTGTTGTTAGTCCTATTTCCCTCAACCTTTCTTCATAGGACAGTTTCCTGAGTTGAGGAACTAGCCTTGTCGCAAACCTTTGCACTTTCTCTAATTTCTTGACGTGCTTGACCAGGTGTGGGTTCCAGACTGGTGCTGCATACTCTAGTATCGGCCTGACGTACACGGTGTACAGTGTCTTGAACGATTCCTTGTTAAGGTAACGAAACGCTAATTTTAGGTTTGCCAGTCGCCCATATGCTGCCGCAGTTATCTGGTTGATGTGTGCTTCCAGAGACGTGCTTGGTGTTATACTCACCCCAAGGTCTTTCTCCTTTGACGAGGTTTGTAGCCTTTGTCCACCTAGCCTGTACTCTGTCAGTGGTCTTCTTTGCCCTTTACCGATCTTCATGACTTTGCATTTGGTGGGATTAAATTCGAGAAGCTAGTTGCTAGACCAGATGTCAAGCTTGTCCAGGTCTCTTTGAAGGCCTGCTTGGTCCTCATCCAATTTGATTCTCCTCATTAATTTCACATCATCTGCGAACAGAGACATTTCTGAGTCTATCCTGTCCGTCATGTCATTCACATATACCAAGAATAGCACTAGTCCTAGGACTGACCCCTGTGGTACCCTGCTAGTCACAGGCACCCACTGTGATACCTCATCACGCACCATGACCCGTTGTTGCCTCCCTGTGAGGTATTCCCTGATCCATTCCAGTGCCCTTCCTGTTATACATGCTTGTTCTTCCAGCTTCTTTACTAATCTCATGTGAGGAACTGTGTCGAAGGCCTTCCTGCAGTCCAGGAAAATACAATCAACCCACCCTTCTCTCTCTTGTCTTACCTCTGTTACCTTGTCATAGAACTCCAGGAGGTTTGTTACACAGGATTTGCCTTCCATGAATCCTTGCTGTCTGGCGTTGATTATCCTGTGCCTTTCCAGATGCTCCACCATTCTTTTCCTGATGATTTTCTCCAAGACTTTGCACACTATACACGTAAGTGACACCGGTCTATAGTTTAGTGCCTTTTTTCTGCCTCCTTTTTTAAAGATGGGGACTATATTGGCCTTTTTCCATACCTCAGGTAGCTGCCCAGTTTCAAGGGATGTGTTGAATATTATGCTAAGTGGCACACTCATTACCTCAGCTCCCTCCCGAAGGACCCATGGGGAGAAATTGTCCAGACCCATCGCCTTTGAGGTATCAAGGTTACTGAGTAACTGCTTCACCTCCTCAGTTGTGTGTATGCCCTCCAGCACTTGATACATTCCTTGTTGGTGACACGCTCTGTCCTGTCTACCCAGCTGCCTTCCTGCCTCCACTGTGAATACTTCTTTAAACCTTGAGTTGAGCTCCTCACATACCTCTTGGTAGTTTCTTGTGAGTTCCCCATCTTCTCTCCTCAGCCTTATCACCTGGTCCTTGACTGTTGTCTTCTTTCTGATGTGACTGTACATCAGTTTCGGGTCAGACTTGACTTTCGATGCTATGTCATTTTCGTAGTGTTTCTGGGCTTCCCTCCGTACCTGTGCGTACTCGTTTCTAGCTCTGCAACTAATCTCTTTGTTTACTTGGGTTCTTTGCCTTCTGTACCCTTTCCATTCTCTGACACTCTGAGTCTTTGCCTCCCTGCACCTTTGGTTAAACCAGGGGCTCTTTCTGGCCTTCCCATTTAATCTTCTTCCTTTGGGTATAAACCGTTCCTCTGCCTCCTTACACTTTGTCGCTACGTATTCCATCATTTCATTTACTGATTGTCCTTCCATTTCTCTTTCCCACTGAACCTCCTGCAGGAAATTCCTCATACCCGTATAGTCCTCTTTTAAAGTCTGGTTTGTCTCTCTTCTCTCTCTCTGGTCGTGTCCCTGACATGTTGGTGCATCAGGTTTTCCAGTACCACATCCATCATCTTGGCTCTCCATGTTTCTGGACCCCCACGTGGTTCCTGGTTCTCCCAGTCGATCTCCCTGTGGTTGAAATCACCCATGACCAGTAACTTTGCTCTGCTCAAGTGCGCTTTTCTTGCCACCTCCACCAGTGTCTCCACCATTGCTCTGTTGTTCTCTTCATATTCCTCTCCTGGCCTCCTGCAGTTCTGTGGTGGGTTATACATCACTGCAATGATTATCTTGTGCTCACCAAACTGGATGGTACCTACTATAAAGTCCCTTTTTCTACACACCTCCATTCCTTCCATTTCCTTGAATCTCTAATGGTTCCTTACGAGCAGTGCGACCCCTCTTTCCCCCCTGCTCCTTGTATCTTTCCTAAGGATCTGATATCCCTGTGGGAAGATTGCGTCTGTTATTGCCTCACTGAGTTTTGTTTCTGTGACCGCTATGATGTCTGGGGACTTCTCACCAATTCTTTCATTCCACTCTTCATATTTATTCGTGATTCCATCCGCATTTGTGTACCAAACCTTCAACCTCGTTTCCAAGACTGTGGCCCTGGGGGATATCTTGGGGGGTTGGGGGTGTGGGTATGGGGTTGATGCATGGGTGGGGGTTGTATGGTTGGGGTATGGGTTGGTGGGGTGGGGTTTGTGATGGTGGGTTCTGGGTTGCTTGGGCGGGGACAGGAGGAATGATGTGTGTGTGTGGGGTTAAAATGTCTGGTTGCCTTGGGGTTGTTGTGGTTGGAGGCCCTCCGTGGGTGCTTCCGGTGGGTGTGTTTGCCCTTCTGCTTGGGCCTGGTTTCCTCTGTTCCTCCCTGTCTCCTCATCTCTTCGCTTTCTTATCCTCTCCTTCAGGGCCTCCCTTTCTTCCTGCGTTCTGTCCCGATCTAGGTATACTTTCTTGTACTCCCGAGTTGCCCTCAGCTGTGTTTTCTCCTGCAGGATCATGGTTCAGGCTGATTCTGCCTTGAAGATTACTTTGAGAGGCCGATTTCTTCCCCTTGTGTACCACCCGATTCTTCGAAAATTTGTCACCTGGGACGTGTCTCCCCCTGTTGCTAACATGATACCTTTAATCCTTTCTTTCTCCTCCTGTTTGCTTCTGTCATGGGTGTCCCCTTCGACTTCCTGAAGGCCGTAGATAAAGATTGACCTCTCCCTTTCATCCTCCCACTGTGTCTCCCTTTGTTTCGTCAGAGATGCATTAGCATCTTCCGGTTCTGTCGTGGCTGTAGCCCCTGTGTTCCTCTGTGTGTCCGTCCTGCTCACTTATCCCTCTCCCCTGCAGTATATTGTTGAGGTCTCTGCATTTAGCGTGTCTGCTGCTTTTTCTACCCTCTCATGTGTTGTTACTGTGGTGCCCTTCTTGTCCCTGGCTGCTTTTTCTACATCCCTCTCGTGTGTTGTTAATGTCCTACTCATCTTGCTCGGGCCCCCCGTGGGTCTGGCAGTACCTGTGCGTACAAGAGTTCTTCTTTTTTCTCCGCATTCCCTTTATCTTTGTTTGATGTGCTGTACGGTTCGTATTTCTAACGGCTGCACCACGGCTGTTCACGTGATTTTCAACCTCTGCCCACGTGATCTGGCATTAGCCAATCATAGGCCTGCCTTTTGAATGCCCCAGTGCCGTGCGAGCCTAGCAGGCAGGACGATCCGAGTAGGCATAGCAGGCGGACACAGGCATAGGCTCTCAGCTCCCATATATCCAAAGCCTCATTAAACGCTACCAAAAAACCAAGCTCATCGTCTGTTATATTACCAAATCTATGAAAAGAACCCCACAACACAGTGCAAGCTCCAAATGGCATATCTGAGCAGGTACTTTTGTCTCTATGCTGTGTCAGGCTCTTCAGCTTCTCTTCTAAGATCTGGATCTTAGCTTCTGCTTTTTTGACTTGCATTTCCCATTTTCTGCTCTCCACAGCTATCCTTTTCTCCATTCCCTCGCTGATCCCCAATATCTTCCTCTCCCATTCCTTCTCCCTTTTATTGAGTTCTTCCTCCCACTGTGGCATCCCAGGATCAACCATCGTTCCCCTTGTTGACATCCTTCTCCCTGAGCCGCCCATATTCCCACGGAGTGCTCTTATGTAGTGAGAGTGTCAGAAGGAGGGATACAGGGGAGGGATAGGGAGGAGGGGTGGTAGGGACGGGGTACTCGTGGAAGAGGGCGGGAGGGAGATAGCGTGGAGGTAGTATGGTAGAGGGCGGGGGAGGGAGTTAGAGGGAGAGCGTGAGAGGGAGAGATAGAGAGAGAGAGGGAGGGAGAGTGAGAGAGGGAGAGAGAGGTATAGAGAGAGGGAGAGAGAGGCAGAGAGAGATAGAAGTAGAGAGAGTGAGGTAGAGAGAGGGGTAGCTGTGAGTCAAGTGTGGGAGAAGAGGGTGGTAGAGGGTTAATACAGGGGAGGGAGGGAGATAGCATGGAGGTAGTATGGTAGAGGGCAGGGGAGGGAGGGAGAGAGAGATGTAGAGAGAGGGAGGGAGAGTGAGAGGGAGAGAGGGAGGGAGAGGGAGAGAGAGAGGGGTAGCTGTGAGTCAAGTGTGGGAGTAGAGGGTGGTAGTGGGTTAGTACGGTGGAGGGAGGGAGGGAGGGAGATAGCGTGGAGGTAGTATGATAGAGGGCGGGGGAGGGAGAGCGAGAGGGAGAGTGAGAGAGGGGTAGCCGTGAGTCAAGTGTGGGAGAAGAGGGAGGTAGAGGGTTAGTAAGGGGGAGTCTGAGGGGGTGGAGGGGGACTGTCGTCTCAGGTTTCAGAGGTGTGTGCGTGTGTCTATATTCCCTCCCAGATAGCTTAGAATTCTAACATAATATTATGCTAGAATTATACTAATACTAATTCTAAAGTGAATAATACTACTTATAAAATTTGGGTATGTTGGGTATACTACTCCTAAGTCCAAGTGTATGTGTGTACTCACCTAGTTGTGGTTGCAGGGGTCGAGTCATAGCTCCTGGCCCCGCCTCTTCACTGGCAGCTACTGGGTCACTCTCCCTACGCCATGAGCTTTATCATACCTCTTCTTCAAGCTATGTATGGAGCCTGCCTCCACTACATCACTTCCTAAACTATTCCACTTCCCGACCACTCTGTGACTGAAGAAATACTTCCTAACATTTCTGTGATTCATCTGAGTATTCAACTTCAAACTGTGTCCCCTTGTTGCTGTGTCCCATCTCTGGAACATTCTGTCTCTGTCCACTTTGTCAATTCCTCTCAGTATCTTATATGTTGTTATCATGTCCCCCCATCTCTCCTGTCTTCCAGTGTCGTCAGGTCGATTTCCCTTAACCTCTCCCCATAGGACATACCCCTTAGCTCCGGGACTAGTCTTGCTGCAAACCTTTGCACTTTCTCGAGCTTCTTCACGTGCTTGGCTAGGTGTGGGTTCCAAACTGGTGCTGCATACTCCAGTATGGACCTAACTTACACAGTGTACAGGGTCCTGAACGACTCTATTATGATGTCGGAATGCTGTTCTTAGGTTTGCTAGGCGCCCATATGCTGCAGCAGTTATTTGGTTGATGTGCGCCTCAGGAGATGTACCTGGTGTTATACTCACCCCAAGGTCTTTTTCCTTGATTGAGGTTTGCAGTCTCTGGCCCCCTAGGCTGTACTCCGTCTGCGGTCTTCTTTGCCCTTCCCCAATCTTCATGACTTTGCACTTGGTGGGGTTGAACTCCAGGAGCCAATTGCTGGACCAGGCTTGCAGCCTGTCCAGATCCCTTTGTAGTTCTGCCTGGTCTTCGTCTGACTAAATTCTTCTCATCAACTTCACATCATCTGCAAACAGGGACACTTTGGAGTCTATTCCTTCCGTCATGTCGTTCACAAATACCAGAAGCAGCACTGGTCCCAGGACTGACCCCTGTGGAACCCCACTCGTCACCGGCGCCCACTCTGACACCTCACCACATACATTGACTCGCTGCTATCTTCCTGACAGGTATTCCCTGATCCATTGTAGTGCCTTCCCTGTTACCCCTGCCTGGTCCTCCAACTTTTGCACTAATCTCTTGTGTGGAACTGTGTCAAACACCTTCTTACAGTCCAAGAATATGCAATCTACCCACCCCTCTTTCTCTTGTCTTATTGCTGTCACCCTGTCGTAGAACTCCAGTAGGTTTGTGACACAGGATTTCCCGTCCCTGAAACCGTGTTGGCCGTCGTTGATAAGCTCATTCCTTTATAGGTGCTCCACCACTCTTCTCCTGACTATCTTCTCCATGACCTTGCATGCTATACATGTCAGTGACACTGGTCTGTAGTTTAGTGCTATGTTACTGTCTCCTTTTTTAAAAATTGGAACTACATTTGCTGTCTTCCATACCTCAGGTAGTTGCCCTGTTTCGATAGATGTGTTGAAGATCATTGTTAGGGGTACACATAGCTCCTCTGCTCCCTCTCTCAGGACCCATGGAGAGATGTTATCCGGCCCCATCACCTTTGAGGTATCTAGCTCGCTTAGTAGCCTCTTCACTTCCTCCTCAGTTGTGTGTATTGTGTCCAGCACCTGATGGTGTGCCCTACCTCTCCTCCTTTCTGGAGGCCTTTCTATCTCCTCTGTGAACACCTCTTTGTATCTCATGTTGAGCTCCTCACACACTTCACGGTCATTTCTTGTGACCTCCTCTCCTACCTTCCTCAGCCTGATCACCTGGTCCTTGACTGTTGTTCTCCTCCTGATGTGGCTGTACAGCAGCTTTGGGTCAGATTTGGTTTTCACTGCTATGTCATTCTCGTACTGTCTTTGGGCCTCCCTTCTGATCTGTGCATATTCATTTCTGGCTCTATGACTGCTCTCCTTATTCTCCGGGGTTCTTTGCCTTCTGTACCTCTTCCATTCCCTTGTACACTTGGTTTTGGCTTCCCTGCACCTTTGGGTGAACCATGGGCTCATCCTGTCTTTTTCGCTTCTCCTGGTACCCTTGGTTATAAACCTCTCCTCAGCTTCCTTGCAAATTGTTGTCACATATTCCATCATCACGTCTACTGACTTCCCTGCCATCTCTCTGTCCCACTGAACTCCATGCAAGAAGTTCCTCATGCCCACATATTCACCTTTCTTGTAGTTTGGCTTCATTCATGCAGCCCTTCCTGCTTCCCCTTCCACTTGTAACTCTATGTATTCGAAACTTAGAACCATGTGATCACTGGCCCCAAGGGGGCTTTCATGTGTGATGTCCTCAATATCTGCACTACTCAGGTTGAATACTAAGTCCAGTCTCGCTGGTTCGTCCTCTCCTCTCTCTCTGGTAGTGTCCCTTACGTGTTGGTACATGAGATTTTCCAGTACCAGTGTGTGTGTATGTGTGCGTGTATACAGTTGGTTGATAGCGCATGCGCACTCTTGCCACCACGTCCTTAATTTGCTTCCTATCTAGTTTATCTACTAATTCTAAAAAGAGTAATACTACTTAGGAAACTGATAATAATATTATCGCTAATACAAGAACAACTATAGGGTATACTACACCTATACTTCTGCTAATCCAAGTATATGTGTGTATGCATGTGTACAGTTGGTTCGTAGCACATGCGCCCTTTTTCCACCACTACCCTAACTTAGCTTCCTACCTATGAATTGTGTATGATATTTAGCTTCCCAGAGCAGGGATTATCCCCACAGCTGTCAGCATTACAGGGCCAGAAGACTCATGCAAACCACAATTAGGATTTTGTACATTACGTCCGATGTCTGCTGGTTCCTCTCTCTTTTGTTCGGGAGTCCCCTCTCAGTGGCACCCTCCAGGGTACTTGCACTCCTTCTTTCTTATCTGTTGGACTCACTGTACACAATCACCGTATTCCTCACTGTTGACCTTGGCACTTGTGTGTGTGTGTGTGTGTGTGTGTGTGTGTGAGTGTACTCACCTAGTTGTGGTTGCAGGGGTCGAGTCATAGCTCCTGGCCCCGCCTCTTCACTTGCCGCTACTGGGTCTCTCTCCCTTCGCCATGAGCCTTATCATACCTCTTCTTAAAGCTATGAATGGTTCCTGCCTCCACTACATCACTTCCCAAGCTATTCCACTTCCTGACCACTCTGTGACTGAAGAAATACTTCCTAACATGTGTGTGTGTGTGTGTGTGTGTGTGTTGTGTGTGTGTGTGTGTGTGTTGTGTGTGTTAGTTACCATTTTGTCCTAGGCACATGTCGATTAGACACTAGGCCTGTTGTATGTATGTATGTGTGTGTGTGTGTGTGTGTGTGTAACGAAACACTTCGAAATGTTTCGGCCCCGCCGGGAACTGAACCCGGGCCCTCCTTGCGTGAAGCAAGAGCGCTAGCCACCATGCCATCGGGGCGTGTGTGTGTGTGTGTGTGTTTTATGTAGAAACACATAATTATATTTAAATAAATGAAATAATAAAATTATGCGAAAATAAAACAAAACATTTATTTTGACGAGGTTCCGGTACCTTCTCCCGTAGAGACGCCAGCTCTGTCTTGAGGCTGAGGACTTCATCTTTACAGTGTAGCGACGCCAGGGCCCCGAGACGCTGCTGGAGTCGCTCCATCTCTTCCTTGGCTTGACTCAGGTCGCTCTGCCATAAACTAACAGTTACAACCTGTAGCGTGGTGCGGCATGCACGCACACCTCGTATGACACGTGTAAATATCTCATGCTGCTTGTGTAAACACTTTCCACAGCATATGTGATTACCTCATATGGCAAACTTAAATGCCTCACACTGCAGAAATCTTTCTTTCTTTCTTTCAACACATCGGCCATTTCCCACCGAGGCAGGGTGACCCAAAAAAGAAGAAACACTTTCATTATTATTCACTCCATCACTGTTTTGCCAGAGGCGTGCTTACACTACAGTTATAAAACTGCAACATCACTACCCCTCCTTCAGAGTGCAGAAACTGTACTATCCACCTCCAGGACTCAAATCCGGCTAACTGGTTTCCCTGAATCCCTTCATAAATGTTACTTTGCTCACACTCCAACAGCACATCAAGTCCTAAAAACCATTTGTCTCCACTCACTCCTATCTAACGCACTCATGCATGTGTGTTAGAAGTGAAAATACCTCATGGTATACGACACTCATGCCACGCCTGTCCGTTACTTCATAAAGCCATCGTTCATATGAAATATTCCCTTTATATCCTGACAATACTTTTGCCAGTAGTAATAGGTCTGATTGATCAGACCCTGATCCACCAGGAGGCCTAGCCAGGGACCAGGCAACAGTGGCATTAACCCCCAAGGAAATATCCTTCAGGATACATCTTTCAGGATACATTCTTCAGGATACATCCTTCACTATACATTCTTCAGGATACATTCTTCAGAATACATCCTTCAGAATACATCCTTCAGGATACATTCTTCAGGATACATCCTTCAGAATACATCCTTCAGGATACATCCTTCAGGATACATTCTTCAGAATACATCCTTAAGGATACATTCTTCAGGATACATCCTTCAGAATACATCCTTCAGGATACATCCTTCAGAATACATTCTTCAGGATACATCCTTCAGGATACATTCTTCAGGATACATCCTTCAGGATACATTCTTCAGGATACATCCTTCAGGATACATTCTTCAGAATACATCCTTCAGGAAACATTCTTCAGGATACTGTACATCCTTCAATCCAATAACCATCCTAAACGCCTGTTGATGAAAGTACAGTGGACCCCCGAGTTTTGTACACTCCGGAAATCGTACAATTATGTAAGTATAATATTGTAAGTGCTTGTGGAAGTGTATTTTTGGGGGTCTGAAATAGACTAACCTACGTGACATTTTTCCTTAAGGGAGTAAATTCGTTCGGTAATGGCGCTTGAGCAGACTTCAGGAGTGAAGTTTTTACGAAACTCGGGAGTCCACTGTATTCTCTCAGTCTGGCACGATTATCAACAACCATCCACTCGTTATCAACCATCCCCTTGTTACCAACAACCATAACCTCGTTACCAACAACCATAACCTCATTACTAACAACCATAACCCTTTACCAACGACCAAACCTCATTATCAACAACCATAACTTTGTTATCAACCACAATTCACTCCCCATTAGCACATTAAACTGGGGGAACGCGGTAGTTCACCAGAGCACGGTCAAGGCGCACTACCAACACTACCATGCCTGGTAAACACACAGGTCTCATACACTGGTCACATTAACAGGCTCCCCGGGTCTTACCTGTCACAGAACAATACAGGATAACATGAAACTTGAACAAATAGGATTACATTAGATTAATAACACAATACAATGAGCATAACGGTACAGGGGATCCTTGACTTACAATATTTCACTTTACAATGGTCTGACTCACAATATTTCAACTGTATAAATCACTAAATATAAAAAGAAAAACTTTTGTTTTACTTTTTAGGTCACCTTGCCTTGGTGGGAGGCAGCAGGAGCATTAAAAACAATTCACGACTAACCACAACTAGTAGAGGAAATTTCAGATTAGCTTTCGGTCGGTCCCGGACCACTGTGAAACCGAATAAATATCCATGGCAGACCGAAGCACAATTTAAACATTCCTTTGTAAACTGTGGGTAGCTGTAAAGTGTGTGAGAAGTGCATTTTACAGGGGCAGGGCTCCGCAGTCACCACTGCAGAGTCGCCGTCTCCAAAACAAGCACCAAGGGAGGTGCACCCACTAACCTGCAAGATGATAATGGCTGTATTTTTGTCCTCCAATTGCTGCTGCAGCTCCGCCGTGACGACATGGTGCGTCTTCACCAGCGACGCGGGATGCCTCGAGCCGGAGGCCGCCGTACCGCCACTCTCGGTGTAGCTGGAGGGCATCGACTCATCAATGTAGAATTCGGCGTTGGCAAACTCCTCGGGACTGTACGGGGGATCCTGGGGACTCTCCGAGGCTACACTGCCCTGCCTAGTGGGAAAGATACCCAGGCCCTCTACGCTAGTTCACAACTGCCGCACCTTCGCCGAGCTTTATCCAATGGGCCGTGACCCAGAGCGCCGACGGTGTTCCGACTCGATGCAAACCAGACTGAACCATCTCATACAACAACAACAGGAAGTCTGCCACCGTATTTCAGAGCACGCTCATATTTCTAGTTATTTTATAGGTTATGTTGCTAGTTATGTTGCTAGTTATGTTGCTAGTTACTTTTCTAAATAACTTACTAATTACGCCATTTACAATACTGGCTATACACCTTAGTAAGAAATACTTCAACATTATAGCACAATAAAAGGGTGACAAACCCCTCAACTAAGAAATATAATTCAGGCAGAGTGAGATCTCTATTATTTTTTATTATTTAACACACCAGTCGTCTCCCATCAAGGTATGACGACCTCAAGAAAGAAACACATTCACCATCATTCATTTGATTGTCATACCTGAAGTGTGCTAACATCACAGTTCAGATGACCCTCTGACCTGCAGCATCCCTATCCATCCTTCAGACTGTATTATTATTAGTAGTAGTACTAGCAGTAGTTGCTGTAGTAGTAGTAAAAAATTGTCTAGTATCAACTTTGTTTGTACTATAACAAGTACAGTGGACCCCGGTTTATGTAATTAATTCGTTCCAGAATGTTGTTCAAGTGCCGTTACCAAACGAATTTGTTCCCATTAGGAATAATGTAAATTAGATTAGTCCTTTTAGACCCCCAAAAATACACTTACAAAAGCACTTACAAAAATACACTTACATAATTGTTCGAGTTTGGAGCATCACGAAAACCGGGGGTCCACTGTATACTGATGGCTGAGTAAGGCCTAACTTGACAATTACGGTGAATTGAGAGTCTTCTCGAGGGACACGGCTCATTGGATATAGGCAGACAACTGGATGCAACAGAACTGAAATCAATTAACCAGTTACCTGAGGCATTTAAAAATTTTAAATCAGTTTGCCCTTACAGATGCAAGTTCGGGAGTAACTTGCACAAACCTTAACTTAAAACTTAAACATTACACCGATGCCCATACGCTGCGCTCCTTGCAGTCGCTCACTGCCTATATGCTGGCAGGTATGGTAAACAGCTCTATTTCCACGAATGCAGATCACTTTACGAGAATCATTGCACCTCGAGGAGCAAATATTATTTACATACCGACAGTGCCAGTCTTGCTAAGGGGATGGAGTATCGAGCCTCCATACCCCATTGCACTTGTAACTGCAGCGGAAAGAATCGATCGCTTATGAGAACATCCCCAATAGTAAAACGTCAAGTGTGGTGGAAATCTGCCTGTGTAAACCAACTCTTATAGAATTCCTCTATATACAGTCAACTCTCCTATAAAGCTATTATATATAGAGGAGTTCTATAAGAAAGCTGACTGTGTCTCAAGCTCCATCTGAGATATTTCTGGTCACTGAAGATGATCACAGAGAGAGACAGAAATATACAGTCCCATCATACAGTGTGTTCCTGTCTCCAGATGTACTCTGGTTAACCATTTTGAGGCCTAGTTCCCAGGTCTATAGTGTACCCATATGTTTTTGTGCTATCATCCATTGAATGGATATAGTGTGTACAATAAGCCAGCCCCTACCATACACAGGTTGGATATGAGGTACACAATAAACTAGCCACTACCATACACAGGTTGCATATGAGGTACACAATGAACTAGCCATTACCATCCACAAGATGGATATGAGGTACACAATAAATTAGCCACTACCATCCACAGGATGGATATGAGGTACACAACTTTACAGTGGGAATTACTGTGAAAATAACAGTGACTTGCAGTGACTGTCACTGTAAAAATCTGCTGTGAAAACAACTAACGACTTCGAATGTAAATAAAACTACACTGCCCTCCACTCCCACACCCCACCCACCTACCCCAGTCTGGGCCTAAAACAGCATTCCCTGTCGGTCCAGAGGACCAATAGATGGGTGGTGGGCGACCAGTAACCGCAGGGAGGTTTAACGGATGCCACAAACATGGGACGGAGGCCGCCCTGAGGAGGATCAGCTGTTGTCGTTGCAGCGATAGTGGAACAGTATCGTCCATGACAATGCTCACTCGAGAGGAAACTTATGGCAGTGTTTCAGGCCATCCTGGACCACTGTCAAAATCACAAATGAGTGAGAAAATGAAGAGAAGGTCAGGGATGAAGTGGCAAAGGTGGTTATTCTTGCTATCATTCCCCACGATCCACTGGCCAACCGCCACCAATATTAGCCCACTGAACAAACAATTTGCTGCACGATGGCAATAAACGCACGCCAAGGCGCGAGACCCACCGACATGCAGCAAGAACTCTGCTGGAGCTACATACCTCAGCTCCTCCTGGTTTGTAGAGTTCGCCGGCGAGGTGGCAGCCCCATGACCGCCATCCAGCTTAATGTGTTTGGACTCGTTGACCTGCACCGAGTAGTGGTGTTTGGTCTTCATGGAGTTGCGGCTGGCATCAGGCAGAGCCTGCAATGACACACAATGGCAATTTACCCAAGTGCTGCCACAAAGGTCAATTTCTCAGGAATTACAGCATTACATTAAAAAAATTACATACAGCCTACACAAGTTACATACAGCTTACACAGGTTACACACAGGTTCAATACAAGATCTATACAAGTGTATCATACATGGAATAAGTCAGTTATGGAATGCATTTAAGACAGAATTAAAGTCAGACGTGTCTAAAATAAGTTGAAAGAATACTTAGATCATTAAGGTAATTTGACAGTTACAGAGAGATTAGCTATTCAAACACGATGATCTTTCTGAGTACTAACTCTTGTTCTAACTATTGTACATTCTGAGTACTAACTCTTGTTCTAACTATTGTACTTTCTGAGTACTAACTCTTATTCTATTATACTTTCTGAGTACTAACTTTTGTTCTAACTATTGTACATTCTGAGTACTAACTCTTATTCTAACTATTGTACTTTCTGAGTACTAACTTTTGTTCTAATTATTGTACATTCTGAGTACTAACTCTTGTTCTAACTATTGTACTTTCTGAGTACTAACTCTTGTTCAACTATAGCTTCTACGTCCTATCTACAATATCCCCTGTACTACTATGAGACCTAATAACAGAAGAAGCAGCAAAAAGAACAACAAGAAATCACCAAAAACTCGACTATTTCATTTGACTACCCAGCAGGATGCCGGTGCATCACCCACCCACCCCACCACCACCCCAGGCAACATGTCAACAAACACAATGGCTGACTCTCCCTCTCCCTCACCCTACTCAACCACCACCCAAGACGACGGGACAGCAACAACACCAATCATGACTGAATCTCCCTCAAACCACACTGCCTTCAAAGGATTTGACCCATCTGAAACGATCTCAGGTATGACAAATGATCCTGTCACTCTTAAGTCATACATCACCACCCTAACTGAGGAAAACATGAATCTTCGTACAACACTATCTAAGCATGAAACTAAGTTAGCCCACCTTGAAAGCAAGATCCTAAGCTTTGAACAGAAGTTTACATCAGCTGGGATGGCTAATTTTGGAAAGACCCTCCAATCAGTCATTGCCAGCCATACAGAGCAAATAACATCCCTAAACACGAAGGTTGAAGATACTGTCAAGGACTGGAAGACGAACATGGATACCCAGCTGACTGACTATTTTTCTAACCAAGAAGATAAAACTGAGCAAGATAAGTTATCCAACGGTAATAATTAGCAGTGCACTCTTTCCAAGTGGCATAAACCATACCAACTGCAAAGATGCTGCTCTTCAGACCATAAAAGACCACTTAAATGTAGTAGTACCAGCATCAGAGATAACAG
>WNWK01034744.1:0-20259 GCA_009830355.1 Cherax destructor
GCTGCTTTCTGCTGCTGCTACTGCTGCTGCTACTGCTGCTGTAACTGCTACTCTTGCTGCTACTGAGATACTATTACTACTGTTGTATCTGTTGTTGTTGCTGCTGCTGCTACTGTTCCTGTTACTGTTGCTGCTACTTAGTACTACTACTGCTGTACCTATTGTTGCTGTGGTTGTGGCTTGTGTTGCTGCTGCATTTACTTATGCTGTTGCTACAGCTATTGCTGAACTGCTGTTACTGTTTCTATTGCTGCTGTTCCTGGTGATACTGCTGCTGCTAATGCTGAGCTCTTGCATCTGCTGTACCTATTGTTGCTGTTATTGTTGTTGCTGATGCTGCCGTTGCTTCTGCTTTTGCTGCTACTGTTGATACTGCAGCTGCCGTTGCTGCTATTGCTCAACTGCTGTGACTGTTGCTGTTGTTGATGTTGGTGTTGTTGGTGCAGCTGTTGTGGCTATTGATGTTACTACTACTGTTTCTAGTTCCGCTGTTACTACTTCCGTTGTTCCTGTTGATGAACTGATATTGCATTGCTCCTGCAATTCTTGCTAAACTGCTATTGCTGTTGCTTTTGCTGCTGTTTGTGATACTATTGCTGTTACTGCTGTTGATACTGCTATTTCTGGTAAGGTATTGTGCCGAGTTGCTGTTTCTGCTTTACCTGTTGTTAGTGCTGTTCTTACTGTTGCTGTTGAGCTACTGCCTACTTTGTACCTACTGTTGCTGCTTCATTTTGCTCTGCTGTTCTAGTTGCTGTTTGTGTTGTTCTAATTGCTCCTATTGTTCTGAGAGTGTTGCTACAACTGCTGCTGTTGTTGCTGCAGTTGTTGATGGTGCTGCTGCTGTTGCTGTTGCTGTTACTCTTGATGTCGTTACTGCTGTTGTGGTCTTATTGCTCTTCCTGCTACTCGTGTTTATGTTGCTGCTTTAAATCAACGAGCAGACATCTGGCTCCTGCTGATGCCATATTCTTAAGAGGTCAATAAAGGTCACTTTTTTTTAAACTTTACAAAGAGAGAAATCTAAGATATCAGACAACTTTTAATACAAATAGTAATATAATAATAATAATAATAATAATAATAATAATAATAATAATAATAATAATAAATTATTAATAATAAATATAAATTATTATTATTATTACTATTATTATTATTATTATTATTATTATTATTATTATTATTATTATTATTAATATTATTATTATTACCTTAGAACAGAATGCTAATCTTAGAATAGGTAGTTACTAATCACTGAATAGAACTCGGTAATCCTAGAAGAGACTTCTAGTGTCAATCCCACAATAGAAAGTTAAACTGTTACAGATTTGAGCCCAAGATTACCTTAATTACACCAATCCACAGCAGTTCTTCAAACAAAATTGATGAGCATTATAATTAGTTTTGTTCCATGAACAAAGTTAAAGTGATAATTAATGTGATAATTAATTATCTTAATAGAATATAAAATATCAGTTTTTGTTCAGTGAACATATCAGGTTTTGTTCATTGAACGTAAAATATAAATTTTGTTCATTGAAAACAAAATATCAAACTTTATTCATTGAAAGCAAAACATAATTTTAATTAATACACTTATAAATAAATATAATATTCAAAATTATAATTAAAGTCATCTCTATATAATAGTTACACTTGTAATTAATTAAATTACGTGAACTATAATATTTAGTTATAGTTACACCTTGTAAGACAATTATAGTAATTACACCTGTAATGTTATTATAGTTACACTTGTAAGACAATTATAATAGTAATTACACCTGTAATGTTATTATAGTTACACTTGTAAGACAATTATAATAACAGTTGCACCTGTAGTTAGCAGTGTCACATTAATTCAGAACTGCAGGTGCAAAAGCTTCATATTAATGGTGCAACTTTTAACAAATGGTGCCATTATTATGGCTAGTCTTGTAGCTGCAAGCCTGGCTCTGCCTGGCTCCCTGCCTGGCTCCCTGCCTGGCTCCCTGCCTGGCTCCTGCCTGGCTCCTGCCTGTCTTCCTGCCTGCCTCCCTACCTGGTTCCCTGTCTGGCTCTCTGCCTGGCTGCCTACCTGGCTGCCTGCCTGGCTCCCTGCCTGGCTTCCTGCCTGGCTCCTTGCCTGGCTCCTTGCCTGGCTCCCTGTCTGCCTCCTGTCTTGCCTGCCTTCTCCTGCCTGCCTCCTACCCCTGTCTGGCTCCCTCCCTGCCTCTGCCTCCTGGCTCCCTGCCTGGCTCCCTGCCTGGCTCCCTGTCTGCCTCCATGTTTGCCTTCCTTTCTGCCTGCCTGCCTACCTACCCCCTGTTTCCCTCCCTCCCTGCCTCACACCCTGCCTTCATCCCTCTCTCCTTCCCTTCCACCCTGCGTCCCTGCCTCCCTCTCTGCTTCCCGGCCTCTCTCCCTCCCTTCCTCCTTCCCTCCCACTTTCCCTTTCCTCTCTTCCTCCCTCCTTCTCTCCATCCAACTCTCCCTCTCTTCCCTCCATCCAACTCTCCCTCCCTTCCCTACCTTATTCGCTGCCCTCCTTTTCTTCCTCGATCCCTCTAGTCCTTCACTCCAGCAGCCCCTCAACCCCCTCCACCCCTCTAGCCCACTCTCCACCCCTCTAGCCTACTCTCCACCCCTCCAGCCCACTCTCCACCCCTCCAGCCTTTCTTCATCCCCTCTTTTTCCCACGCTAACACCTCTCCCACCTCTCGCAAAAGTTGAGCTGCAGCTCACTTCCCCCACATTATCTATGTAACTGCACCTTTAACAATACTTCGTACCCACTTTAAGGAACAGCAGCCAAGTTTACCTAAAAATGTGGAATGTCAGAAAACTGTACTCACCTAGTTGTGGTTGCAGGGGTCGAGACATAGCTCCTGGCCCCGCCTTTACACTGGCCGCTACTGGGTCACTCTCCCTGCGCCATGAGCTCTATCATACCTCTCCTTAAAGCTATGTATGGAACCTGCCTCCACTACATCTCTTCCCAAGCTATTCCACTTCCCGACCACTCTGTGACTGAAGAAATACTTCCTAACATCCCTGTGATTCATCTTAGTCTTCAACTTCCAACTGTGTTCCCTTGTTGCTGTGTCCCATCTCTTGAACATTCTGTCTCTGTCAACCTTGTCAATTCCTCTCAGTATTTTATATGTCGTTATCATGTCCTCCCTATCTCTCCTGTCCTCCAGTGTCGTCAGGTCGATTTCCCTTAACCTCTCTTCGTAGGACATACCCCTTAGCTCTGGGACTAGTCTTGTTGCAAACCTTTGCACTGTCTCTAGTTTCTTTACATGCTTGGCTAGATGTGGGTTCCAAACAGGTGCTGCATACTCCAGTATGGGCCTAACGTACACAGTGTACAGGGTCCTGAACGATTCTTTATTAAGATGTCGGAATGCTGTTCTTAGGTTTGCTAGGCGCCCATATGCTGCAGCAGTTATTTGGTTGATGTGCGCCTCAGGAGATGTGCCTGGTGTTATACTCACCACAAGATCTCTTTCCTTGATTGAGGTTTGTAGTCTCTGGCCCCCTAGACTGTACTCTGTCTGCGGTCTTCTTTGCCCTTCCCAAATCTTCATGACTTTGCACTTGGTGGGGTTGAACTCCAGGAGCCAATTGCTGGACCAGGCTTGCAGCCTGTCCAGATCCCTTTGTAGTTCTGCCTGGTCCTCGTCCGATTGAATTCTTCTCATCAACTTCACATCATCTGCAAACAGGGACACTTTGGAGTCTATTCCTTCCGTCCTGTTCCTTCACAAATACCAGAAACAGCAACCCCACTCGTCACCGGCGCCCACTCTGACACATCGCCACGGACCATGACTCACTGCTGTCTTCCTGACAGGTATTCCCTGATCCATTGTAGTGCCTTCCCTGTTATCCCTGCCTGGTCCTCCAGCTTCTGCACTAATCTCTTGTGTGGGACTGTGTCAAACGCCTTCTTACAGTCCAAGAATATGCAATCTACCCACCCCTCTCTCTCTTGTCTTACTGCTGTCACCCTGTCATAGAACTCCAGTAGGTTTGTGACACAGGATTTCCCGTCCCTGAAACCGTGTTGGCCGTCGTTGATTAGCTCATTCCTTTCTAGGTGCTCCACCACTCTTCTCCTGATAATCTTCTCCATGACCTTGCATTCTATACATGTCAGTGACACTGGTCTGTAGTTTAGTGATACATTTCTGTCTCCCTTTTTAATAATTGGAACTACATTTGCTGTCTTCCATGCCTCAGGTAGTTGCCCTGTTTCGATAGACGTGTTGAAGATTGTTGTTAGGGGTACACATAGCTCCTCTGCTTCCTCTCTCAGGACCCATGGAGAAATGTTATCCGGCCCCATCGCCTTTGAGGTATCTAGCTCGCTTAGTAGCCTCTTCACTTCCTCCTCAGTTGTGTGTATTGTGTCCAGCACCTGATGGTGTACCCTACCTCTCCTCCTTTCTGGAGGCCCTTCTATTTCCTCTGTGAACACCTCTTTGAATCTCATGTTGAGCTCCTCACACACTTCGTGGTCATTTCTTGTGACCTCCCCTCCTTCCTTCCTCAGCCTGATCACCTGGTCCTTGACTGTTGTTCTCCTCCTGATGTGGCTGTACAACAGTGTGTGTGTGTGTGTGTGTGTGTGTGTGTGTGTGTGTGTGTGTGTGTGTGTGTGTGTGTGTGTGTGTGTGCATGTAGTTGCATAGGGCAGGTCTCAGTTCCTGGCCTTGCCTTTATGCTAGCCGCTACTGGGCTCACTCTTGTCGTCGAGTACCTTAAGGGGCACGTCAGTTTCCCTGTTTTCTAATATGTTATTTCCCTCCTATAATCTACCTTCTCCATAATTACTATCACATTTGTTTTGTCTGTTTCGTAAGGTGAAGTCCAGGATCTTTCCTTAATTCATTGTATAACTTAACAAATCATTGAGGACAATTGTGTTGCAACACAATTGTCCGTTAATCTCTGCTCATCGAACATAAGCCATGGCTAATCTCGTTAGAAACTTCAACACTTTCTCCAGATTCGTGACATGCTTAACAAGGTGTGAGTTCGATACTGATGCTGTGTACGTTCCTACGTATACCGTATACTGTGTCCTTGCTTACGTTTCTAGTCTCATATTTGCCAGAAACGCATTTGCTGCAGCAGTTAGTCCGTTGGTGTGCGCTTCTGGCAATATGATCAGCATAATTATCCCCTCAAGGTCCTTTTCAATGAGTGAGTTTACAGCTTTTGCCCTGATAGGTTGTTAATCAAAGGCTCATGACCCATCTCCTTCCTCCACCTGTTAACGCTGAAGTACTGAGTTTGAGGTTGAGTTTAATCTTCTGTTGGAGGTTGGCTGCGGTGACTGAGCTGACTAAGGTCCCCAGCACACAAGCCTTTGACCTTCTCCGACGTAAAGTCAATCACAACCTTAATCTTCCACTCCTTCCCGGAGATTTCGTTGTCTTGATTGAACTCTGCATTAGCTTCGACTTCATTACTTTCAACGGGCTCTACAAGCAACGTGTGGGAAATTGTGAGAGATAAGTCTATCTGGGACACCGCCACTAGCAATAAACAAACTCCCAGGGAGATGACAGACTCGTATAATTTTACCGCAGTCATTCCCTTTAAGGTATGTGAGAACTTTACCCGCTCCTGGCCGCACCCAAGGGGTACCTTCAATATTCTCGTTAACCCACTGCACTCTGCACCAGTATAAATAAATCTGAGAAGATCATTTATTATAATTATGTTATGTTAAATTTAAGTGGACTGTATTGGTTATTAAACAACTGATCAAACAGGAGAAGAGGTAGAGAACACACAGTTAAATTAACATGACCAACACTCACCTAATTAACAGCATCATAGCGGTGTATCGTAGATCGTTGACCTAGCTAAAGTACATCTACTGTGCGTAACAATATCATTGGCCAATAACAAATTCGCAAGCAGAGTACTTAGCTTTAGATGAGGGAGTCGTTCCGTTGTTGACGTCCTCCTGCGATCTGATTCGATCGCGATGGTATTTGCTGTCTCGTCGAGTCAAGGAAGGTTAATTTCCGTGCACTCTTATACGCCCACGAGACCGAGCGTTAGTTAACATGTTGTTGGTCGGGGTAGCGAATCGATCCTCTCACTAATCCGACCTTTTGTACTGTTTATACGTATAACTTTACATATTACGTATATCCCGGCTTAATGCCCCACTAGTTTATACACATTCACAGTCTCGATACTTGAATTTCGAGTAGATAACTTGCGATATGTTAGTTCATTTCAACCGCATCCAATATGGCGGTCGGGGTATGGCGTACCCAAGCTAGCCTCGCCCGGTACAATCAACCCCTGATTATTTACAACTCGGTTTCACTATATTCACCATTTCCCAAAGTTCATCGAATATATTTCAGTCTCTTCTAAGATGAACTCCCCAGCATCAGGGTTACGACTTTATCCTGCCGTATGGTCATTTCACTCAGTTCAAATAGGCCTATGGCCGCGTCACTCGCCGGCGGCACCTTATTTCACAATTATTGTCCGATTACTGGACCTCCTGGACCGATTGTCCCACTTGATATTCCCCGCGTCACTGGATATTCCTCCACATTACGAAAGAAGGTAATTAAATCCGATTTGGTGGGCGGAGTCTCCAAATTCGACAGGCCATTTCACCACCTGATCTCGGGTCGCTAGGCTCGCTGTTCACTCTCTGCCCATTCCCCTCTACCCCGCTTCCCTGCCCACTTCACGAGGCATCTCGCGCATGCGTGTGAATTCGTTGGTTCTTTTCAGTTAATGTTAAGCTAACAGCAACACATTAATGATATCTATTCATATTGGAAAGTTTATCAATTACAACTTCCGGAAAATACCAATATTTTCCACACAACGTGTGGTATGGGAATGGGCTCTACTATCAGCGTCATCTTAGCTAACTTGTATATCGAACACCTAGAGGCTGAACACTTCACTAATAACATCCGCACAAACGTCACATGGTTACTTTACGTGAATGACGTAGTCATAACTCCCAAAGAGCTGTATGATCCTGGTGGTTTATCACTTAGTTTTGATAATAATAATAATAATAATAATAATAATAATAATAATAATAATAAAATAATAATAATAATAATAATAATAATGAAAATGATAATAATAATAAGAATAATAACTCCCAAATGATCTCACGTGTGGAATCTTCAGAGAAGGTTCTACCTAACACATGAAGAAGAGTTCAATGACACCTTACCATTTCTTGACGTCCTTATTCACAAAGTAAATACAGTAATACTAAAAATCCAATTTTACAGGATGCCTAAAAACTAAAAACGATCTCACACACTTCATCTCCACCCAGGATACTAAGACTAAACGAGGCATCCTAATCAAATTTTCCCAATTAGTAAACCCATTTTGCAGTCCAGAGGTCTTGACGAGGAGTGTACATACATATAACAGACCTTCATTCACTAAGCTACATTTTCCTTCCTTTTAAGAAAAGAACCCTCGAAATCATCAATTTTCCAGGCACTAACACCACTCATAACAAAATCCTAATCCTTCCCAACAGCAAGGTTGCCTTGAATGTCCGAAGCCAACACCAGAGTCGCCATCGAAACCAGCACCTCCATCAAAGACCATACTGAAGAACTTCAAACTAGCCAATGCAGGTTACACAGTCCCCTGTGGAGGCTGTAGTAAGCTATACGTCGGTGAAACAACACGAACCCTGGAAACACGTCTCAATGAGCACATCAGTGCATGCAGAAATGATAACTTGAATAACTCAAGTGTACAACACCAGCATTTCACCAACCACTTGATAATATATAAAAAATTAAAAAAGATTAAAAAATTGTTTTCGCCGACGTAAATATCTTGAATAATAATTAATCGCTATTTCAAAAACTGTTGAACAGAATAAAGGCAGCTTCGTCATCTCTGAAGTATTGGCAAGAATTCTAGTTAAAACAATAAGCCCCACCACCACATACTACGACTACTACTACTGCTACTACTACTACTACTACTAATACAAATACTATTACTACCAACAACATGAGCAAATATACCATCTGTTTTGCTGTGTTATTTTAATGGCTTAACAAAGCTCCTGGAAAGCGAAACGTTACTACAATAAAATGTCACATTAATTGCACTTATGTCCTTTTACCTAACACACTGTAGGTAATTATACCAACATTATAACACTTACAGTGTGTGTGTACTCACCTATATGTGGCTGCAGGGGTCGACTCACAGCTCAACCCGTGTGTGTAAGTGTACTCACCTAATTGTGGTTGCAGGGGTCGAGACTTAGCTCCTGGTCTGTGTGTGTGTGTACTCACCTAGTTGTACTCACCTAGTTGTGGTTGCAGAAGTCGAGTCACAGCTCCTGGCCACGCCTCTTAACTGGCCGCTACTCGGTCACTCTTCCTGCGCCATGAGGTTTATCATACCTCTTCTTAAAGCTATGTATGGATCCTGCCTCCACTACATCACTTCCCAGACTATTCCACTTCCTGACAACTCTGACTGAAGAAATACTTCCTAACATCCCTGTAGTTCATCTGAGTCTTCAACTTCCATCTGTGACCCCTTGTTGCTGTGTCCCATCTGTGGAACATCCTGTCTCTGTCCACCTTGTCGGTTCCTCTCAGTATTTTATATATCGTTATCATATCCCCCCTATCTCTCCTGTCTTTCAGTGTCGTCAGGTCGATTTCCCTTAACCTCTCCTCGTAGGACATACCCCTTAGCTCCGGGACTAGTCTTGTTGCAAACCATTGCTCTTTAAAGGACCCGAATGGAAATAAGTCACTCTGACTTTTTTGGGGTTATCTTAGGTTCTCTACACATATGCTGCTACGTATAATAATCTATGTACCTGTATTTGTGTATACCTGAATAAATTTCTTACCCTAGTTTCCTTACATGCTTGGCTAGGTGAGGGTTCCAAACTGGTGCTGCATACTCCAATATGGTCCTAACGTACACAGTGTACAGGGTCCTGAACGATTCCTTATTAAGATGTCGGAATGCTGTTCTTAGGTTTGCTAGGCGCCAGTATGCTGCAGCAGTTATTTGGTTGATGTGCGCCTCAGGATATGTGTCTGGTTTTACACTCACCCCAAGATCCTTTTCCTTGAGCGAAGTTTGTAGTCTCTGGCCCCCTAGACTGTACTCCGTCTGTGGTCTTCTTTGCCCTTCCCCAACCTTCATGACTTTGCACTTGGTGGGGTTGAACTCCAGAAGCCACTTACTGAACCAAGTTTGCAGCCTGTCCAGACCCCTTTGTAGTTCTGCCTGGTTCTCGTCCGATTGAATTCTCATCAACTTCACATCATCTGCAAACAGGGACACTTCTGAGTCTATTCCTTCCGTCATGTCGTTCACAAATACCAGAAACAGCACCTCTCCTTGGACTTATCCCTGTGGCACCCCGCTCGTTACAGGCGCCCACTCTGACACCTCGCCACTTACCATGACTCGCTGCTGTCTTCCTGACAGGTATTCCCTGATCCATTGTAGAGCCTTCCCTGTTACCCCTGCCTGGTCCTCCAGCTTTTGCACTAATCTCTTGTGTGGAACTGTGTCAAACGCCTTCTTACAGTCCAAGAAAATGCAATCTACCCACCCATCTCTCTCTTGTCTTACTGTGCGTGTGTGTGTGTGTGAGAGAGAAAATGAACAGGAAGAGAGGTGTATAGATATAAAAAATCATTGGTTCTTACATATTGTTGGGTAAAGAGAGTCAGTTGATGGACCAAGATAAATCACAGCTCTACAAGATTTCGATTTCGTTATTGTGATTGTGATCTTCAGTAAAGTGGTGGAAAAAAAGACGGACAAATGACAATAAAGGATCTCATTTTACTGCATTTTTCTCTTTTTATACCTTGTCTGTATTTTATTCCATTTCACTCCTTCAGTAAAGCGATAGCGCAAGATAAAGAACGATAGACCAAGTAAAATAATTCGATAATGTGTATAAGGTCTTCAGTAAGGCCTTTTGAAGAGTTCCACGCTAGAGACTGTTTAAGAAAGTAACAGTACATGGAGCAACAAGAGATCTTATATCTTGGATTGGTTACTGGTCTACCGATCGGCAACAGTTAAATAATAAATAAATAATATCTTTATTTACTATAAGTACATGTACAAGGTATACAGTCCTAGCTGACATCAATGACATACTACTATATAGAAAGCCCCTTGTTATGCTGAGCATTTCGGGCAAATTAGGTCAGTTTTATCCCAGGATGCAACCCACACCAGTCCACTAACACCCAGGTACCCATTTTAAACTGATGAGTGAACAGGGACAGGGACAGCAGGTGTCGTACGGAAAACGTCCCTAATGTTTTTCAGCCGTACCGGAGGAGATTCGATCTCCGGACCTCAGAGTGTGAGCTCAATGCGTTAGCGATCGAGCTACGGAGAAATAGGGAGAAATCAGAATGAAGATCCGTTACCATTAGTTTTCCAATGGAGTCAATAATGGGACCCTTGTCGTTTACAATATACATAAATGACGTCAATGAGGGAATAAAACCTATATTATCAAGTTTTTGATAACACTAAAACAAGCCGTCCGATAATTTCCGATGAGGACACAAGAGAAATGCAACGTGTTAGATAGGAGCGAATGGAGATGTTTTTTAGGACTTGTCATGCTGTTGGTGTGAGCAAGGTAACATTTATGAAGGGGTTCAGGGAGACCGGCAGGCCGGACTTGATTCCTGGAGATGGGAAGTACAGTGCTGGTACTCTAATGTTGTTAATGTTGCAGTTTTATAACTGTAGTGTAAGCACGCCTCTGGCAAGACAGTGATGGAGTAAATGATCATGAAAGTTTTTCTTTTTCGGGCCACCCTGCCTTGGTGGGAGACGGCCGATGTGTTAAATAATATATATATATATATATATATATATATATATATATATATATATATATATATATATATATATATATATATATATATATATATATACTGATAAGTAACATGTGCATAGAAATAAGCTCCTAGGTACTTATTTAGTGGTAAGTGAACAATGGCAGCTGGTGTAGACTAACTGCTAGGTTCCTATTTACTGGTTGATGAGCAGAGGCAGTAACTATATGGAGACTAACTCCTCGATACCTCCATACCCCTAGGTGAAGAAGGACATTAGGTTTATGGAGACTAGCTCTAAAAGTACCTAAATGATGCAATGTGAATAGGGATAATATATACATATATGCTGCTAGGTAAACAGTGGTAGTATGTGTATGGAGGCTAAGCACCTGAGTATCTACATATTGCTAGGTGAACAGGGCCAGTATGTGTTGGCAGATAAATTACCAGGTACCTATATTCTGCTATGTAAAAATAGGCTGTAGGTGTATGGAGACTTGCTTCTAGACACTATATTCTGTTAGATCAACAGGGACAATATTTTCAGGCACCTATTTACTTCTAGGAAAACAGGAGAAGGTGTATGGAGACTAACTCCTAGGTACCTACTTAATGTTATTTGAAAAATGGCAGTAGGTGAAAGGAGATTATTATTATTATTATTATAAAAAAGAAGCGCTAAACCTAAAAGGGTCATACAGCGCCGCAGGTGAAAGGAGACTAATTCTTAGGTAACTGTTACAACGCTAGGTGAAAAGGGTCAGCAGGTACATGGAGTCTCCTTGTGAAAGAAGGCTAACTCCTAGGTACCTACATACTGCTAGGTGAATATGAGCAGTTGGTGTATCAGGGTGGACCTTGTGTAACTACCTGGTTTTACACAACATGGGGGATAGACACTGGAGAAGGATAAATACAGTCTATATAGAGATATTGAAAGGAGCGATATACCCTAACAACTCAGCCATGATACTACCAGCAATCATAAGGGATACATATTGCATCGAGCAGGAGGAGATCTACGGTATTTCACTGAATGGTGCGATGAGGGTGTTTGTAAAATTTACCTCGTCCGGTGCTTACGAAAGGACAATAGACAAATTTCAGGAAGTAAGGATGTCAGTTAACCCAGATTTGGATGTATGCTTACATGATGTGTCCAAACACTATACGTAGGTAAGAGTGAGAAATGTGCCCTTTGAGGTGCATGAGAGAGATATGAGAGATACCTTTGCAAGATTTGGTGTCATACATGCTGTATCAGTCGGCAGATGGATGGAGGGATTTTATGCTGGGGTGCCGGAAGGGGCATTTTTCTCTGAAGATGACGATTAGGATGCCAATTCCGTCGTATGTTATGTTGGAGGGTTTTCATACCCAGACCTATGTTACTTACGTAGGCCTACAGAGAACATGCAGGATTTGTGGAGCCTTTGGGCATGTGGCAGCAACGTGCGGGAAGCGGTCGCAGCAGCAGCATAACAAACAGGAGAATGGAGGAGGTAAGCCGAATGTGCAGACTGAGAAGACAGTGGTGCGGGAGAAAGTGACTGGAGAGGACGTGGGCGTGGTATCTTCGGGAGCTTGGAGTGATATGATGGACAGTACTCACCTAATTGTACTCACCTAATTGTGGTTGCAGGGGTCGAGACTCAGCTCCTGGCCCCGCCTCTTCGCTGTCTGCTACTGGGTCTCTGCTCTCCCTGCTCCATGAGCTTTATCATACCTTGTCTTAAAACTATGTATGGTTCCTGCCTCCACTATATCTTCTCTAGACTATTCCACTCCTGACTACTCTGTGGCTGAAGAAATGCTTCCTGACATCCCTTGACTCATCTGAGTCTTCAGCTTCCAGTTGTGTCCCCTTGTTTCTGTGTTCCTCTCTGAAACATCCTGTCACTATCTACCTTGTCAATTCCCGCAGTATTTTGTATGTCGTTATCATGTCTCCTCTGACCCTTCTTTCCTCCAGTGTTGTTAGTCCTATTTCCTCAATCTTTCTTCATAAGACAGACCCCTGAGTTGTGGAACTAACCTTGTCGCAAACCTTGCACTTTCTCTAGTTTCTTTACGTGCTTGACCAGGTGTGGGTTCCAGACTGGTGCTGCATATTCTAGTATGGGCCTGACGTACACGGTATACAGTGTCTTGAACGATTCCTTGTCAAGGTAACGGAATGCTAATCTTAGGTTTGCCAGTCGCCCATATGCTGCCGCAGTTATCTGGTTGATGTGTGCCTCCGGAGACGTGCTTGGCGTTATACTCACTCCAAGGTCTTTCTCCTTTGCCGAGGTTTGCAGCCTTTGTCTGCCTAACTTGTACTCTGACAGCGGTCTTCTTTGCCCTTCTCCAATCCTCATGACTTTGCATTTGGAGGGATTGAATTCAAGAAGCCAATTGCTAGACCAGATGTCGAGCTTGTCCAGGTCTGTTTGCAGCCCTGCCTGGTCCTCTTCCGATGTGATTCTTCTCATTATTTTCACATCATCCGCGAATAGAGACACTTCTGAGTCTATCCCGTGTTGCTGAACTGAGTACACCAGAGGTGGGTGACGGTGGTAAGGAGAACAGTAAGGGTGTTCTTGGGTTGTCTTTGAAGGAGCAAGAGGTGGTGGTGGAAGTGCACAGGAATGAGGGAATGGATGTAGGTAATGTGGGGAAGGAGATGGAGGTGATGGGTGGATCCTGTAAAAGGCAGGGTGAGGAATGTGATAGTGATGACGTCCTCCTGCCCGGGCAAAGGACCAGTAAAAAACCCTGGGTGGATGTAGTTAGGAGAGGTAAGGGGGCGGTGAGGATAAGGGAAGGGGTGCAGGGGGAAAAGTAGTGAAAAGGTGAGTGTACTGAAGGGCTAGGGCCCAAGGTGCAGAAGCACAGAGGAAAACCCCCAATGCAGTATTCAAGTGCTTGACAATGAACGTGAATGGCCTCAGAGCTGAGGTCAAAAGAAGGTGGGTTGAGGTGTTTTTGAGAAGGTTGAATGTGGATGTGTGTTTCCTACAGGAGCACAATTTCCTGTATGGTAGGGATTTGTCTTTAGAGGGGTATCAGATTTATGCAGGTAGTTCGGAGTGTTTCAAGGGTGGAGTGGCAGTGGGGATTAGAACGACCAGCCCTTTTCACCTGATAGCTATGGAGGAAGGGGGAGGGTGGAGAGTGGTGAGTGTTGACGGTTTGTGGGGGGAGGTCAGGGTTTGTTTTGTAGGGGTTTATATGCCGGCGGTGTCTAATAGGAAAACGAAGGAGGATTTTGTGAGGCAGGTGTTGGTCTATCATTTAAGGGGTCTACCATTAGTAACTGTAATAGGAGGGGACTGGAATTGTGTGCTGAGGGTGAAAGATACAGAGCCTAGGGGTGGGGAGTGTTCTCTGAGTACTGCAGGAGTTGCTAGGGGATATAGAGGCAAGGGATGTCGTTCATGGAGGTGGAGAGAGGGTGGAGTACACCTTCGTATGCCGGGACTATGCTGCCAGGCTGGATAGACTGTATGTGTCTAGGGTAGTGGAGGTGGACTGTGTGGATGTAGGGTTCTCGGACCATAGGGGAGTGGTAGCGGAGCTTAGTTGGGATATGTTGGATATGTTGCTGTTGATTCTAGGGAGACAGGGGTTTGAGGATGAGATAGTGAGATAGGTTAGGACTTTGTGTAATGAGGCACAGGTGAAGGTACAGATAAATGGGAAATTAGGGTCAGACCTGCATATGGGTAGGGGGCTGAGACATAGGTGTCCATTATCACAGATTCTTTTTACTTGTTTACAAGATCCATTTTATAGGTTAGTGGCGGAGGGCGTGAGGGAGGGAAAGCAGCAGCAGGGAGACATGAAAGAGGGGATAGGAATCTTGAGGTATTTCGATGACACTACGGTGTTATTGGCTGGGGAGGAGGGGCTCCGCAGTATAGCTAGGATAATCCCTATTTTGGGGAAGCAACAGAGATAAGGGTTAATTGGAAGAAATCTAAGTTGTTGGAGATAGAGTCGTGGGAGGGAACGGGTATGGGGGTGAACTATGGGTGGAGTAGGGTAGACAGCCTAAAAATATGTGGGATATATTATTGGAACGATATACACAGGGCTAGGGAGGAGAAGTCTTTGGCGGTAGAGGGTGGGGCATTGAGTAGGTTGGGGGGATGGAGGCCGGGGGGGGTCTCACCATTTTGAAGAGCTATAGTTGTTAATGTTTTGATATATAGTAGACTCTGGCATGTGGCTGCCATATACCCCCTGCTCTCAGGGGATATAGATAGTTTGTAGCAACGTGTTATCAAGTATGTATGGGGGTATGGGAGACATTGGGTATTAAAGAATGTCGTTATGACAAGAGTAGGTTTGGGAGGGTTGGGTCTCATACCTCTGAGGAGGTGGTTTAGGGAGTGTATGTAAAGCACAGGTTTTTGGGGTATGCAAGGTTGAGGGATTTGAGGGTGCAAAGAGTGTTGGTGGATGCTAGGCAATGGTGGGTGGGGAAGGATCTGTTGGTATGTGAAGCAATGGTGAGATTATTACTGGTAAGAGATCCAGCAGCTTTGAAGGTGAGTATGTTGGGGAGGGTGGATACGGATGGGGAGGTGGTGCAAGGGGTGGCGTTGTACCCCATGTATAATTGGAGGAGATCATGGGTGGGGTTTTGTAAATTAAAACTGGAATCTAAAGTAAGGGAGACGGTGTATAAATTCTTGCAGGGGATTTTGGCGCAGTTATATATTATGGGTATCGTGGCAGTGGATGAATGTAAATGGTGTGGGTTAAGGGAAATGGCTTACCATTTTATTTCTGTGATTCTTTGGGGGCAGGGGGGGATGGGTTCAAGAATGACTAGGTAGGGTCTTCCATAGTGTAGGGGGTGGTGGGGTGTCAACTTTATGTTGGGGAGGAGGTGAGGAGAGCAATGATATACCTGGTTGTAGATTTTATTCACATATCATGGGGTTTAAGAGATGTGTGAGGGAGTGTAAGGGTACGGGCCTTAGCAGCTCGTTTCTACAGCACTAAGTGTAGAAACCAGGTGTTATATGGAAGGCATTGGGATAGGGCATTCCCGGATGGTTATAGAAATATGACGGTGGGGAGACTTCGGGTTTTGGAGAGATACATGGGTTGAGAGGGCTGGTCGAGCAGAGTAGGGAGGGGCTTATTATCCTAGGGTTTAATAACTGATGGAATGATTGGTTATGGATGTGGATGCACAAGAGTGGGGAAAAGGTGGACTGGGGGAAAGGGTGACGGAGGACTGAAGGGAGGGGACACTGGACGGGAGAGGGGTGAGGTGGTGAGTGAGCCAGGGGGAGAATGGTGTGTGGGGGGGTCAAGGATGGAGTAACAGTGTGCGTGAAGGGGGAGAAATGTGTGTTAGTGGAGTGTGTACATGGAGTGTCTGCTTGGGGGGGGAGAGGAAAGGGAGGGTACCGTCTTAGTTCACTTTTTTTTTGTAGACAATAAAAATCTTTGTGTTTAATGGTTTCAGCGTGGGGGGGGGGGGTTTCTAATGTGGCGGTTAGGGTACAATATGTTTTAGTTCCTTTGGTCTGCTGCATACCTCTTGTCGAGGTGCGTTTTTTTTTTATCTTATTAGCGGTGTTGGCAAGAGTACACGGATTTTTAGGATGGGGGTCATAGGCGACAGTGTATAACATAGATACTTATAAGCTGTTTGTGTGCACGAGTCGAGAGTTCTGGTTGTTTTGTTTTTAAAGAAAGTTGGGGAGAGTGAGGGAGGTAAAGATGAGAGGAATGCATATACAGTTACTGGTGGATGTTTTTATTTCTTGAAAGTCACCTGCGAGTGATGTGAGATGCTGAGCTGACATAAGGATGTAAAAAGTGATATACTAGTATGCAAATAATTTATGATGTGTACTTCTGGTATTTTTAGTAAAAAAGATGCAATTTTGTCAACAACCCTGCCCTGGGGATTGCTGGGTTTAAAATAAGTGGAATATTTTTATTTGGTTACCCTTCGGTTGAGGGTAGAACTGTGATAGATTTTGAACATTTTGTATGGCAATGGCAGGTTAATGATTTGATGTCTTATGTTTGGGGTTTATTAATGTCTTCGTTGGGTTGTAAAAATATTTTTTTTTAATTAGGGAGGGGATAAGTATGTTTTGGAGTTTACATATGTATGGATATGAAGAAAATTACTTGAAAATAAAGTGGACTACTCACATATCAAGGAAGTTCCTTGATAATGAGAGTCCGAAAGGCTTGATTCTTATTTTTCATAGTGGTTTTCTTGCATATTTTGATATCACCGTTTACTGTGATCTTTCATGTATGTATATGTTTTTATTAACAGCAGTTGGAATCCTTATAGTAGGTTGTGGTTTCTGTAACTGTATTTGTAAACCCTACGGGGTAGGTTGACAGGAGAAGTGTGGTGACAAGATAGGTGGAGACGAAGACAGTTTAGTTTTTTATTTATTAAATGTAATAAAGGGATTATACTACTGTATTCTTGTGTACGGTTGAGGGCTGTCTGAATACAAGTTTTGTGTTCAGAGAGTAGTAGTAATAATGAGCTTGTTATAGAGGAGAGTATACCTTATGCATATTAGTTTTTGTATTGATCAAAGTAACTGTGTACTACCGTTGCATTTATGTGTAGTAGAAGCCAATGGTTGGCAATATTGTACTATGAAGAAGTATTAACTCTTGTCCTTATGTCTTTTATGCTAACTCAATTTTTGTCTATGTATAGTAAGTATTCTGGATTTGTATGTATTATTTCGTGGTAGGTTTGTGACAGTAGGAGTTTGAATACTTGTGTTTAATGACAGGTCTTCAGTGGGTTAATTGTACTTTATGATGATGACTGTTTATGTTCATGGCATTATATAGTCATGTTTAATTGTATATTAAGTTTTCATAGGCGTTTGTTGTTATTTATATTTTTTGCATACACCATGTTACATGTTGAGCATGGTTTTTTATTATATGAAACCAATTCTTGTGTATGTATAGTTAGGGTTTTTTTTTTGAAGATAGGGGAGGGTTCAGGTGGTGGGTTGTTTTTGGAGGGGGGCAGAGTTATTTTATACCACACATATTCATGTTTATGGTGTTGGTTTTGCCGTTTTGATATTGGATATTGTATTTTAGGTTCCTCTTACTGTTTGCGGCATATTTTTGCCATGATGTATTGTACATAAAGTTTTTTAATAAAAAAAAAAAAAAGTTGGTGTATGAACTAGCTTCTGGGTGCTATATACTGTATAAAGTCAACAAGGGTCTATAGATGTATAGAAAAAACTTCCAGATATGAATAGGTTGCTAGGTGAACAGTGGCAGTAGGTACATGAACACTAACATCCATCTACTGATAGTTGAGTACGGAGCTTAACTCCTACGTACCTATGAACTACTAAGTGAACAGGAGCAGTAGGCATACAGGGAGTAACTTCTAGGTACCAATGCACTGTTAGGTGAATAGGGTGAGTAGGTGTATGGACACAGTTTACTACCTAGGTGTATGAAGAACTGTCTCCAGTGTTATGTTAGGCAGAAAAAGCCTTTTGTTGTGCAGACAAAAATTTTCAGCACTGACGATTCCCAAAGTGTCTTATTCGTCAACGTTTAGGTATTTTATCCCAGCAATACTGTGAGAATTGATCACGTATCATTCAGGATTTGGTCCTGTATTCTTTCCATTATGAGATAGGTTAAGAGGAGAGAGGTTAAGAGGAAAGAGGTTAAAGCCAATACATAGGCTTGGTAGTAATAGCTTAAACATACTACATTATTTAACTTACATTCTTAGCTTCAGAAAGAGCTATGTAATTTCATTTTAGCTAGGTATTAATTCACTAAAGCTTTACAACTAATTTGGCTTAGTATTAAGAGCTTAGTAGGAGAGATGTGGCAGCGGTGTATGTCCAGCGTGTAGTCATGTCACAGACCACTCCACTCAACTCACTCCCTCAGAGTGAGTGAGTGCTAGCCGACCACTCCACTTAACTCCTCCTTCAAGTAGTGTAGTGAGTGCTAGCCAGACCACTCCACTCAACTCACTCCCTCAAGTAGTGTAGTGAGTGCTAGCCAGACCACTCCACTTAACTCACTCCTTCAAGTAGTGTAGTGAGTGCTAGCCAGACCACTCCACTCAACTCACTCCCTCAAGTAGTGCAGTGAGTGCTAGCCAGCTGCTGACATTTTTAAAACAGCCAGGAGATTGTTGTCATAAATTCACGGCTAATTTCACAAGTGATTTTTTCTTGGGGTAGTTTTAAGAGAAACTTATCAATTTTGTAGCCATTGTGAAGAGAGTTGTCCGGTCAAAAAATAATTACCCATTATTGAAAAACTGAAATGTGAGGCTGACGAGGGAAAATCAGAGGTCTAAGTGAGCAGTTTATAAACACACAGTTACCAGTAATGTGACGTGGAAGAAAAGTATCTTGGATACCATGTGTATTAAATGGTGATACCATAGTGTATAAGATAGTGATACCATAGTGTATAACATATTGATACCATAGTGTATAACATATTGATACTATAGTGTATAACATAGTGATACCATAGTGTATAACATAGTGATACCATAGTGTATAACATATTGATATTATAGTGTATAACATAGTTGATACCATAGTGTATAACATAGTGATACCCATAGTGTATAACATAGGTGATACCATAGTGTATAACATAGTGATACTATAGTGTATAACATGGTGATACCATAGTGTATAACATAGTGATACTATAGTGTATAACATAGTGATACCATAGTGTATAATATAGTGATACTATAGTGTATAACATAGTGATACCATAGTGTATAACATAGTGATACCATAGTGTATAACATAGTGATACTATAGTGTATAACATAGTGATACCATAGTGTATAACATGGTGATACCATAGTGTATAACATAGTGATACCATAGTGTATAACATAGTGATACCATAGTGTATAACATGGTGATACCATAGTGTATAACATAGTGATACTATAGTGTATAAAATGGTGATACCATAGTGTATAACATAGTGATACTATAGTGATACTATAGTGTATAACATAGTGATACCATAGTGTATAATATAGTGATAATATAGTGTATAATATAGTGATACCATTGTGTATAACATAGTGATACTATAGTGTATAACATAGTGATACCATAGTGTATAACATAGTGATACTATAGTGTATAACATAGTGACACTATAGTGTATAACATATTGATACTATAGTGTATAACATATTGATACTATAGTGTATAACATAGTGACACTATAGTATATAACATAGTGACACTATAGTGTATAACATAGTGACACTATAGTGTATAACATATTGATACTATAGTGTATAACATAAATGACACTATATTATATAACATAGTGACACTATACTGTATAACATAGGTACTATAGA
>WNWK01034745.1:0-20257 GCA_009830355.1 Cherax destructor
TAGGTGACGTACATTTGTGTCCTGAACGCCTCCAACATCACGTATGAGGGTATAGGATGTCTGAAAGTCATTTTCAGGGAAAATGACCCCTCTAACATACCAGCATAAATTCCTTGGGACCATCGCCCCATGTTGACAGCATGTATAGTTCCATAGCGTTCAAACTCCCATTGCATATCCACTTCGTCAGCTTTGAATGGAAGATTACGAAGACGAATACATGAATAATGTGCCGAAACGTCGTGTAGGCGCACCTCCATGCTAGCGTTGACAACAATGGGCCGTTCTTGATAAGTGTCCACAACTTTCTCGTAGATATCAGGCGACACAAATTTCACAAAGATTCTTGCGTTACCATTCAGGGAAACCCCGTACAAAGCCTCGGTAGGGATCCTGAAAGTATCTCGGATTATGAGAGGTAGAACGACGTCAGCATTGTTCAGGTAAACCGCTCCTTTTAATAACTCTACACAGATGGTGTTTACCCTCCTCCGGTATTCCGCCATTTTGAAGAAAACAAAACTTCTCCAACTAGACGCCAGGGGTCACTTGCTGCTCACCGGAGACAGCCTCGCTCTGTCAAGGTTGGGGAGCGACCCATAAAACCTCCTTGTTCATCTACAATCCTTCTCTCCATTATACCCTTAATTCTTTCGATAATAACTTTTCCATACACTTTACCTGGTATACTTAAAAGGCTTATTTCCCATGTATTATTACACTCTCTTTTATTATTTTTCCTTTATACAGAGGAATTATGTACATTCTGTATCACTCAATGGATATTTTTTTCCCCTTTCATACATTTATTGAACAAATGCACCAAACAATCCAAATTATATCCTACTTTAATTTTAACATTCCTGTTCTAATCCCATTTATCCCAGATGCTTTACCCATTTTCATTCTACACATGGCCCCATGTACCTCCCCACTCTCATATCTGCTGTTTATTACTCCTGAAATATGTTATACCTCCTGGCCAATGCATTAAATCACTGCCTCACTTTCTTCATCAGTATTTGAAAGCTCCTCAGAATATTCCCTCCATCTTCCCAATACCTTCACCTCCGTATGTAATATCTCTTCTCTTTCGTTTTTAGTTGTTAAATCCATTTGTTCCCTTATTAGGCTCACTCCTTAACTTTTCGTATTCTTAGCAAAATTTGTTGACAAAATCTCACCCACTCTCTCATTTGCTCTCATTTTACACTACCTCTAAATACTCAACCCTCTTTATGTCACTTTTGCTTTGAAAAACCTCATATGGAAACCTTTTCTCTCTTACGACTCTTCTTCCTTCATCATTCCTCCAATCGTGCCTATTCCCTTTTCCACCCACCCTCCTTTATCCATAATTTTCTGGTGCTCATTCTGACACTGTTGTTCATTATATACCTCATTCTTCTTCAACCTGCTCCTTATTATCTACTCTCTCTCACTAGTGCATCTTTCTCCCACCAGCTGCTTATAGTATCTCTCCCTAAGAACATCCTCTTTTAATCTGTAAACTTTCATTTCTCTTACACTCACTTCAGCTATAACTGAATAATCATCTGATATATTTGTTGCAGGAAATATGTAAAATAGCGCATCCTACAATAAAAGTTTAAATTGTAGAAGAAAATGGATAATAAATTCCGAACAAGATTATTTACATGCATGTTTCCTGTATATGCTTAGTTTTTTGCCTAAGCTATGGCGGATGTGGAGGCGAGTTAGAGCATAATGCGAGATTTTTACTTCTCATGCTCAATTTTCTGTTAATATCTTGCAGACGACAATATTTAGAAAGTGAGATTTTTATTTTTAAGCTTTACTTTTTTTGGGTTCATATTCAAATTTATTAAATTCCTCACCTCCCATGAAGCTGAATTATTAGAGCATTTTTTTTTTGAGAGTTTTTTCCAGTAGGCCTAATTCCCTCATTTCCTGTTTATAATGTTATCAGTAAAGACAAGTATTCCACTTCCCATCTGTTACACCAAATTCATTTACTAATTTACAGTTTCGGCAACGTTGACGGTGGTAATCTTTGTTCATTAAAATACAGCGCAAACCAACATGAGATAACTTTCAAGCTCTTTGGTGGAGCTGATGGAACCTTTGTGTACTCAGGTGACAGAGAATACTGATATTTTTTTTCAGGCTGTAGTGCTGTAGTGTTTCTCCATACCACATTATTAACGTGGGGATAAATACGATAAAAATCTGATAGAACTGCTGAAGAGGTGCAAAGAAGACTTGATGAGAACACATCGTGATCTGAGTGGTTGACGGATCTCTTAAATGATACAAATATATAATGGATGAAATTTACTGGTGTTTGCTCATCTTCTTGCTAATGATATATTATTTTAGGTTGTTTATGATGCTGATTTCGAATATGTTATCGGTTTTGCTTGATTGGCTCTAGAGTTTGATCAATTTTGTATCCCATTGAAAATATAAATGATAAGAAAAATATATTGATCACGTGGGGCTAACTTACAAATCGCACTGAAATTATTTTTTAGTTCTAGCAAAAGGCAAATCATATAATACATACTAGCACTTCAATCTATAATAACAGATTAACATAGCAAGACAATTACCACTAATTACTGCAAATGAAAGCGTTCTTAGTGCGATTTTCTTCTGTGTTGGTCATCAGCACAGTTTTGTTGAGTGAGCAATTGGAAGAGATGCATATTGGGTACCGCTGATGGCTGTTTATAGACGGCTGGCTACAGACTGAGATCACATATCAGATCAATATGTTCTTGGGAGAATTGCTGGGGTGTTGAAAGGCTTACTTCATATTCACTTCCATTGCTATCACCTGTATGACATACTAAACCCTGAGTTTCTTCAACATCTGACAATGGAAGGTCAGGCCGTGTTGTAAACACTGGTATGAGAACGTCTTCACTGTGTGACACAGGTCTTCCTGCTGACTCCAAATCAGGATATTTCCACTTGACGTTGTTGTATCCATTGAAACTTTTCACATTCACCATACAGAAGTAACAATCGTGGTTTTTTTTTGGCTCTCTCTGTGGAGAAATTTCAGCCCTTTCAGCATGAGAGACGACCCTCTCAGAAAGGGCAGTGGCGACTTGTTTGCTTCCACATCATTGGAAGCAGAAGCTTTACCAACATGTACCAGTCACAAGACACACCACTTCCTTGTAAGATACGTCACGGCTAACCTCTGTTGCAACTAGGATGGATTAATGAGAGACAATCGATCTATTATGGCAGCAGGAAAATTAAGAAAATCCTGCACCCACTTTAGTACCATGTTAAAGATAGCATACACAGTCGTCTAAGCCCAGGCATCAAGAAATCAAGCATCTTACATAGTTCCTGTAGAAGTTTGGCAAGCAAAGGAAACATTCTTGATCGACACTTCTTTTGTGTCGGTAGACACCCAGGGCACGCCAGGCCGGCAAGATTGATATGAACTACGGACTGAGGAGCGTGTTACGTAAATGTGCATTGACCTAAACAATAGAATGAACAGTGCGTCCTCAATCACACTGACAATCTCCATCTACACAAATTAAATAATGAAAAAGAAATGTGCGCAGCTTCTTATGACATTATTGTGAAATGAACAAATAGACAAATATTGAAGAACGTATAGTGACATTGCGAGTGTTACAAAGTTCCAGACTAGGACGTGTGACATTCCTCAAAGACACTTCTTCAATCGATACAGCGGTTATGCGGGTGATACCTAAGTCTGCTTAGACATAAAGTAGTTCAATTGACTGTACAGTTAGGAACTGATGTATGTTCTGGGCAGATTCATCATACACTGGGTGACATGGGCTTTTTAGCCCAAGACGTTAGTACAAGTCCCACGTCAGTAATGAATTATTCATTGATCTGTATATACTGACAAAACACTCCTTTGGGGTAATTATATTTATACTTACTTGTCCCCTACAGCTAAGTGGCTGTAGAACACACTGGGTCACGTCGGAGGAGCTTTCTGGGCGCAGCTGCAGAAAGCTGACTCAGCAACAAAGATAAGTACAGTATTTCCTGTGTTCCTGTACAAATTGTTGATGTTCTACAAATGTAATTTAGCCACAATTTGGTCATGCTAGAACTGGATAAGTGACCATATAGTGGTCCAAAGGCTTATACTACAGTGTGTAAGTCTCTGCGAGCCAAGGTCCTTCGAAAAAAACTGTAAAACTAGTGTTTTTACAAAATATATCAGGTGGTCTGGTGGCTAAAGCTCTCGCTTCACACGGCGAGGGCCTGGGTTCGATTCCCAGCCAGGGCAGAAACATTGGGCGTGTTTCTTTACACCTGTTGTCTATGTTCCCCATCAGTAAAATGGGTACCTGGGTGTTAGTCGACTGGTGTGAGTCGCATCCTAGGACACTGACCTAATCTGCCCGAAATGCTCAGCATAACAAGGGACTTTCTATATAGTAGTATGTCATTGATATCAGCTAGGCCTGTATACCATGTACATGTACTTGTAGTAAATAAAGATATTATTATTATTATTATTATTATTATTATTATTATATGTGAGTCCCTCCAGGCTCAATCAAAGAGAATGGGCGGCCGCCGCTAGCCAATAGAGGCACCCCCAGCCCAGAGTCACCTGTCACCCAAAAATAAAATGGGGTACGACTCACCCGTTCACCCATCAGCACTGCATGGGAGCAACTCTCCACACAGCGCTGACACAGCGAGTAAAACAGATAGCAGTCAGCTTGTCTTTGAATGTGTATACATATACACAGTGTTTATAATGTTTATACACACAAATTAAGAGAAGAGACAGTGTCTTATGTTTGTCTCTTATATATTTAAGGAAGTTATATTAAGTTTAAACTTTCAAATTAACAGTAACATTATTATATATATATATATATATATATATATATATATATATATATATATATATATATATATATATATATATATATATATATATATATATATATATATATATATATATATATATATATATATATATATATACATGTATATATATATATATGTCGTGCCGATTAGGTAAAACTGGTCAATTAGCAAGAACTCATCTAAAATTGAGTCCTTTCTAAAATTTTATCTTATACGTTTAAAGATATATTTTTTTCATTTATGTTAATGTAAAAAATTATAATTTTGTACCAAGAGAAACTTTGAAAACCTACCTAACCTTATTACAACAAGCGCAATTTAATTTAGCCTAACCCAACTAAATATATTTTAGATACGTTAACATAGAATTTAATAATAAACAAACACAATGAAATATATTTTTTTTCGTTATGTTCAGAATGATTTTGGCGAAATTATTGCATACACAAATTTTCACTTGTCCCATATGGCAAGGTGAGCGTTGCTATTTAAGCCAAAATCGCAAGTTTTACCTAATCGGCACGACATATATATATATATATATATATATATATATATATATATATATATATATATATATATATATATATATATATATATATATATATATATATATATATATATATGTGTGTGTACATTGAATATATATCTATGATATACCTTTATACAGGGTACAGATATTAATGTATGAAGTGAATGAAGTGTATAACATCATTACTTAGGGCGACTCAGCAGTATTTTAAGCTGAAACAGCATAACAACTGAGGACATCAACACCGAATGGTTGCTCCAGCCATATATACCCTGTACCCTTTGTTGCGAACCCTGAACAAGATAATTGGGTTAAATGGTTGACGGACCATTTGGGTACTGCACGTCCAGTATAACTGGGCTGCAGTGCCTGGTGTGACGTCACCACTGTTAATGTCAGGGCGGAGAACCTGGCAAGAGAGTGAGTATTGTCCACGACTTGACTGAGGAACATGGCTACTTCACTGAGCTGTGATGGCATCAGTGAGTGCCTTGCTTGTATCCCAGCTTACCAGACTCAGGTTCTGCCGACTGTGGTGGCAGCACGACAAGTTTACACTGGTTCGTGTGACAGTCACTTGGTCGTGTAACACTGTTCAAAGGGTAATTGACAGAGAAGGCGTTCATGACACAAGGAAAAGGGTGTCTTATGAGAAGGCGTGTTATGACAAAGAGAAAAGGGTGTCATGTGTCACAAAGAGGAGTGTCGTGTGAAACGGAAGGCGTGTCATGTGACACAGAGAAAAGTGTCGTGTGCCACTAAGAAGGTGTCTTAACACAGAAGCAAGGGTGTCTATACAGACACGGAGAATTAGGCGTGTCATGACGATAAGAATGGTAGTGTCATATGACACGCTGTTGGTAGGGTCATGACTATGTGGGTTGTCACTGGTAAGATGTGTCTTGTGTGACACTGGCAAGATGTGTCTTGTGTGACACTGGCAAGATGTGTCTTGTGTGACACTGGCAAGATGCCGTGTCTTGTTTGACACTGGCAAGACGCCGTGTCTTGTGTGACACTGGCAAGACGCCGTGTCTTGTGTGACACTGGCAAGACGCCGTGTCTTGTGTGACACTGGCAAGACGCCGTGTCTTGTGTGACACTGGCAAGACGCCGTGTCTTGTGTGACACTGGCAAGACGCCGTGTCTTGTGTGGCACTGGCAAGACGCCGTGTCTTGTGTGGCACTGGCAAGACGCCGTGTCTTGTGTGGCACTGGCAAGACGCCGTGTCTTGTGTGGCACTGGCAAGACGCCGTGTCTTGTGTGGCACTGGCAAGACGCCGTGTCTTGTGTGGCACTGGCAAGACGCCGTGTCTTGTGTGGCACTGGCAAGACGCCGTGTCTTGTGTGTCACTGGCAAGACGCCGTGTCTTGTGTGGCACTGGCAAGACGCCGTGTCTTGTGTGGCACTGGCAAGACGCCGTGTCTTGTGTGGCACTGGCAAGACGCCGTGTCTTGTGTGGCACTGGCAAGACGCCGTGTCTTGTGTGGCACTGGCAAGACGCCGTGTCTTGTGTGGCACTGGCAAGACGCCGTGTCTTGTGTGGCACTGGCAAGACGCCGTGTCTTGTGTGGCACTGGCAAGACGCCGTGTCTTGTGTGGCACTGGCAAGACGCCGTGTCTTGTGTGGCACTGGCAAGACGCCGTGTCTTGTGTGGCACTGGCAAGACGCCGTGTCTTGTGTGGCACTGGCAAGACGCCGTGTCTTGTGTGGCACTGGCAAGACGCCGTGTCTTGTGTGGCACTGGCAAGACGCCGTGTCTGGTGTGGCACTGGCAAGACGCCGTGTCTGGTGTGGCACTGGCAAGACGCCGTGTCTTGTGTGGCACTGGCAAGACGCCGTGTCTTGTGTGGCACTGGCAAGATGCCGTGTCTTGTGTGGCACTGGCAAGATGCCGTGTCTTGTGTGGCACTGGCAAGATGCCGTGTCTTGTGTGGCACTGGCAAGATGCCGTGTCTTGTGTGGCACTGGCAAGATGCCGTGTCTTGTGTGGCACTGGCAAGATGCCGTGTCTTGTGTGGCACTGGCAAGATGCCGTGTCTTGTGTGGCACTGGCAAGATGCCGTGTCTTGTGTGGCACTGGCAAGATGCCGTGTCTTGTGTGGCACTGGCAAGATGCCGTGTCTTGTGTGGCACTGGCAAGATGACGTGTCTTGTGTGGCACTGGCAAGATGCCGTGTCTTGTGTGGCACTGGCAAGATGCCGTGTCTTGTGTGGCACTGGCAAGATGCCGTGTCTTGTGTGGCACTGGCAAGATGCCGTGTCTTGTGTGGCACTGGCAAGATGCCGTGTCTTGTGTGGCACTGGCAAGATGCCGTGTCTTGTGTGGCACTGGCAAGATGCCGTGTCTTGTGTGGCACTGGCAAGATGCCGTGTCTTGTGTGGCACTGGCAAGATGCCGTGTCTTGTGTGGCACTGGCAAGATGCCGTGTCTTGTGTGGCACTGGCAAGATGCCGTGTCTTGTGTGGCACTGGCAAGATGCCGTGTCTTGTGTGGCACTGGCAAGATGCCGTGTCTTGTGTGGCACTGGCAAGATGCCGTGTCTTGTGTGGCACTGGCAAGATGCCGTGTCTTGTGTGACACTGGTATGATGCCGTGTCTTGTGTGACACTGGTATTAGAATGTCATGTGACATTAAAGTGAAAAGTAGTGTAAATTTAATAATGCATATTGTTAACTTATAGTACAAATATTACGCTTATTTTTATTGTACGAAGATCATGCTTTTAATTTATATTTTAAAAGTACAGAGATTGTACTATTCTTTTATATAGAATTTTACTAGTAGAAGAAAATATACATCTTTATAAATTACTGTGTATTTTTATATACCCCCGACAAATAACCTTGATCATATTACAGTATTGTAGTGTTGGTTATGAGAGCAGAATCCCTTAGATAACAGGCCGAATAATCGGGTTTGCCCCTAGCTCTCTTAACTAATATTGTAATACCCTTCAAGGTCACTGACCCTGAGGATACGATTACTGGGTCAGTAGTGTCTGACGCTGATGAGACAACCACAACACTAAACTGTTCACTGTAATTTTTAAACATTCTAAGTGTGGTACGTTCTAGGAATTATTCCAGTATGTCATCATTGGACACTAAATTTAACTCCTTACAGACTAAGATTACACAATTTGAACATCTAATTTTAGTCTGTTAAGGGTTGACCCAACAAACAAACATAGATTTTGATAATTTAGAAGCAAAACTGGAATTACTTAATCTACGTCTGGAAATCATTAATTCAGATTTTGAGAAATATGAAAGTGAATTCCTAGAATCAAATACATCTGAGGATGACATTAAAAATGTTTTGGGTACTTTTAGTGATCAACAATTAAGGTGGACATGAGCATAGGCTACATGGTGCAAAACTGTCATAGAGACCTACTGTAACTAGTGGTCAGACACCTGTCACATTTGCAACAACAACACATGGTATTCCATTATCCAGTCTTCTTATATTTGCATTGCCAATTTTCCAGGGTCATGACTATGAAGAGTTTATTAGTGGGTTTCAGTCTTTAGTAAATTCACGTACTGACATAGATGAGATCGCTAAGTTCAACTATCTTAAAAATCTTGTGAAAGGAGAACCCTACGAACTGATTAAATCATTTCTGTTGGTCAAAGGCAATTATGCTCTAGCCTTACATGTCTTAGCAGACAATTACTTTGATGCTGACAAAGCCAGGGTTAGACATGCAGTCTTAATATCAACCTTGAAACCACCCAAACATTGTCTTTCATACTTACTTACAATCATTTAGGATCACATTAGACAATAGTCGCAAAACTCGAGGTGTTAAATATGATCTAAGACAATGTGATTGGTTTATCAGTGGTATTGTACAAGCTAAACTGTCACCACAAACCATTGAACGTTTAAATACTATTATGTTCAATAAACGCTATTTCACTTGTGAAGAAATTAGCAATGATTTACAAGCAATAGTCCTCTTAAAGGGGGGCTCCTTGATGAGGTAAAGAGGCTATCGGTCTGAGGAATTGGACCTTTTGGTCTTCTTCCTCAGACCGAACCTAATTATCCCCCAATCCCCCCTCCCCTATCCCATCTTCCCCATACTCCCTTTTCCCTTTCCCCCTCCTCCTCATCCCTCCCTTATTTCCTTCCCATTTTTACCCTGGGAGCTTCTCTCCACAGGCATTCTAGTTCCTAGGTAGGGGGAGGGTACCGTGGTCCAATCCCATTCCGTTGAGGTTCTTGGCGGTGGTGTAGTTTGCCGTGGAATTTGGATCGCCTGAGGATGTCCCAATCCCTCTTCGGTCTCCCGGGGGGTGGCCTTGGGTATCTTTCGGGCGACAGGTGTATCTCTGGAGGCCACCTTTCGGATTCTGGGGGTGGTGGCCGAAGGCAGTATGCTTTGTGGCGGATATCCGGCCGCCCTCTCTTTTGTCCGCCGAGGTGGCTCGGTGGATGTGAGGTTGCTATCCCAGATTGCTGGTTTACTGGCATGAAGTGTAGGGTATGGCACGGGTTCCATGCAGCATCTGCACTACTTGCAGTGTTGAGGTCTTCTTGGGTGCGGAGGGGATTTATGCCCCTTTCATTCCTCCTAGGAGCTATTCCTCCACGTTCCCCCCTTGTTTTTATTCATTTTTTTTATTTTTCTTTTTTTTTCTTTTTTTTCTTAAAAACAAAAAGAAAGAAGTAACCTAACCATGGATGCCCTAATCTGTGAACCTACCCCGGGGCCCCTTGATACCACACCTAGTTCTGACCCTATCTCGTTAATGGACAACTCTTCGGACAACCCTAATACCCCTGTACCTCTTGCTGGTGCCGGTTCGTCATCTGCTTCAGGTACCGTGGATCTGACTGGCCCTTTCAATACGTCTGACCTTCGCTATTCTCTGACCTTGATTCCGGCTTCTCCCTTAACGGTGCAGCAATTTTCGAATTGCCCACCTGTCACATGTCGGACGACCCCCGGTCCCGCACACAAACGACCACGACCCTTACATGACGATTCGACACTTCCTTCTCGTCCATCTTAGAAACGACCAGCTCGTCACGCACTCCCCTTAAGTTCTTTGTTTCACACTACTCAATGGACAAAGTTTTTTACTCTAAGACCGACTTCTCCTAATACCTATCTTTCAGACCATAGTATTGGTAAGGCTCTGCTACGCCATGTTGGTAAAGATATCTCATTTCACGCTCTCAAGAGCGGCACTCGCATCATCACGGTACAGAATGCTGGCCAAGCTCGTGATCTTTCTCTTCTTACGACCATAGATACTGTTCCTATCACTATTGACAAGCATCATTCTCTCAATTCTTGTAGTGGTTCTGTCATTTTACCCCACACCATTGTCCAACGGAATTTCCAGACATGTGGTGATGACATTTTGGAGCAGCTTGAGCTCCAAGAACTCCCTATCCTTAAAGTTGACACTTTTGTCCTCCCTGCCAATAAGCGAAGACGTTATCCTTGCAATATAGCTCGTTTAACATTTGACTGCCATGAACTACCACCTTCGGTTTACATTGCAGGTCAACGTTTACAAGTTCGAAAGGTGACCCCAACACCACAAAAGTGTAGAAACTGCTGGCGTTTTGGTCATCCAGCAAAATATTGCAGGTCCATGGCCGAATGCCCAGTCTGTGGTGCCTACGACCATGCCAGTCCTTCTTGTACTCTACCTCCCTCTTGGGAAGTTCCTGCTGTCCGTGTCTGTTCTATTCCTCTACCTTCCGCGAAAGCCCAACTACCTACGGAGGCTTCTCGCTCTTTCTTTCTAGACCATTTCCGTTCTCATTCCCATGCCATCGCAGTATACACTGATGGTTCAAAGTCATCTGACGGCGTCGGATTCGCAGCAGTGTTTCCGGACAGCGTCGTACGAGGGCATCTATTACCCTCGGCTAGCATATTTATGGCTGAATTGTATGCCATTCTTGTGGCACTTATCCGTATTGCATCTATGGCTGTGTCACCATTTGTGGTCGTTTCAGACTCCCTTAGTGCTTTACAGGCTATCCGTAAAATTGATACACCTCACCCCCTAGTTCTTCATATCCACCTTTGGTTACGCCGTATCTTTAGCAAGCATAAAGATATTGTCTTTTGTTGGGTCCCTGGTCATGTTGACGTACAGGGCAATAAACAGGCAGACACTGGTGCGCGGTCAGCAGTACATGACCTTCCAGTTTCATATAGAGGTGTTCCTTTCACGGACTATTTTGCGTTCATTGCTACCCACCTTCGCACCCGTTGGCAACAACGCTGGTCTGACCTGCTGAATAACAAACTTCATTCTATTAAACCGGTTATAGGTTTCTGCCCTTCTTGTCACCAATGTCGAGGTTGGGAGACTACACTCTCCCGTCTTCGCATCGGCCACACTCGTCTTACTCACGGGTATCTCATGGAGAGGCTCCCTGCCCCTCTCTGTGAGCATTGTCAGGTTCCAGTGTCTGTTCGACATTGTTGCATGCAAAGAGTATGTAACCTTTATTCGGAGCATGTTAAACACACCCACATAGGCTCCCCTCCAACCAGCGAACCATCGTTAAGGGTTTGGTGATGAGGGCCCCATCATCAAATCAACGACTTGGTTCAGCCAATTAAATGCGAGTTTAACAATGACAAAGGTGACGTGGTTACCACTCGCGGTTTGTCATTGGAATTCCTGCATAGAGCTGGTTGTGGAAAGTTGTCTGTCTTTTGGCTGCTGCTTAGCCTAGACAACTGTGGCATGCACTAAACACTACTCCTTTGTATATAGTGTACATATGTGTAAATAACACTTTGTTATACTTGGTGAAGGAAAAGACAAAAGTCTTATATAATCATAATTACTTGGTGAAGGAAAAGATAAAAGTTTGGAATTAATCTAGCTGATTTTTGAAAGAAATACAATTTCAATACATCTTCTACTGTGTTTCTTTGCTCCAAGCTTCCTTTACACTCAGGTTAACAGGCCATTGAACCTGAGGTTGTAATATGGGTAGCCTGTCCTGGAGCTGAATTTGGAGACTTAGAGCAGGAGTTGAGCCTAGAGTTGAAGTTCGCGCAGGAGCTAGTCTTGTATCTAGATAGCTTGCTATCTGGCATTGCTTACGCTTTGCCAACGCTTCACGAATTTTGTGTCTCATTTTTGCATTCGCTTCGCTATGGTCAGCCTGCTATTGTGAGTATTCTGCAATTTGGTTTGTTATTGTGTATCAGCCTTGCTATTGTGTGTGTGCATATTGGCTTTGCTATTGCGTGTCAGCTCTGCTATCGTATGAGTATACTGCAATTCGTACCGTGCATAGAGCTACAACGTGTTAAAGTTGGGGGTTAATGCCACCTATTCGAGTCAGACGGTTAGTGTCTGAGTTAACTCTGCTAAAGTTGCCCAAACTCTCTCTACAGCGTTGTTGGCGTATCGCTCGTTCTATTGGTGTTGAATACCAGCGTACCCTTACTGCTGCTCAGCTGCGTGATATTATAAGGAGTAAAATACAAACTGAAACTATGGCATATCAGTCTAGTGTTTCTCCCTCTACAGGAGCTGTTAATCGTAGGTCACCATTGAGGTTTCTACAAAATGGGAGAGACAGAACTCCTGAGCAAAACCAGCAAGTCACAGGTGTGGGGTTATCGACATGTGAGTCTGGTTCACTGGCGCTTGAACTAGCCAGACTCACTCTTGAACAAACTAAAGAACAGCGTGCATTTGCTAAGGAGGAGTTTGATAGAGAGAAGGAGAGGAGACAATTCCATCAGACTGTAGATGACTTCAATTTGCAAAGGGCAGTACAGTTTGTTCCTCGTTTTGTTGAAGCAGAGCCTGAACAGTTTTTCGAAGCATTTGAAAACCAGGCTCGAGCTTTAGGGTGGCCTGAGGTTCATTGGGCGTCACTGGTGCATACTGCGTTGTTTGGAAAAGGCACAAGAATTTACTTCTAGCCTGGGTAATGAAGACTTTGGTAACTATCGCATTGTGAAAACCACTGTTCTTGGGGCTTATCAATGTATTCCTGCCAAGTATAGGAAAGAATTCAAACTCGGCAGAAGGCAGTTGGGTCAGTCTTACGTTGACTTTGTGAGACAGCAGACCAGGGCTTTTACAAAATGGTACAAGGCAAGTGGTGTCATTGATTTTGAAAATTTGAAGCAGCTCATCTTGGTGGACAACCTGCTGGAGTCTGTTAGTCCAGAGGTTCGAGTCTTTCTGCAAGATCATTCCTTGCCTACGGCATTGGAAGCAGCCAGGTTGGCTGATACTTTTGAAACTAACCGCTCCTTGTCCAAGAGGTCTTATCTCTTTCCTCAACAGCCTGGTATGAACAGAGAACGTCAAAGAAAAGTTCCTGAGTGGAGAACTAAAGGTCAAGATGAAGGTGAATCTTGTCAGCAGTCAACTAAATCACCTGGTGAGCAGCGTTACTTCACTCATGGTCAACCGGGTGAGCGATCTCAAACTACTCAACACGGTGATTCGAGGCGGCAGTATCCAGAGTGGCGTAAGCAACAAAATCAACGAGGAGGCAAAGTTAAATCTGAGGTTGTATGCTTTCTGTGTAATAAGCCTGCAGGCGGGAGAGATACATTATTATATACACATGGAAAATTCTCAAGGGATTAGTACCAAACTTGCACACAAAAATCACTTCCTATGAAAGCAAAAGACTCGGCAGGCGATGTAACATCCCCCCAATGAAGAGCAGGGGTGCCACTAGCACGTTGAGGGACAACACAATAAGTGGCAGGGGCCCAAGATTGTTCAACTGCCTCCCAGCATACATCAGGGAGATTACCAACAAACCCTGGCTGTCTTTAAGGAGGCACTGGACAGGCACCTAAAGTCAGTACCTGACCAGCCAGGCTGTGGTTCGTACGTTGGACTGCGTGCGGCCAGCAGTAACAGCCTGGTTGATCAGGCTCTGGTCCAACAAGAGGCCTGGTCACAGACCAGGCCGCGGGGTCGTTGACCCCTGGAATTCTCTCCAGGTAGACTCCAGGTATACATCATACCCAATTGTCCAAGTAAACCCCAACCATTAGGGAAAATTAGTAATGTCCCTAATGATATGTCCCAGGAAGAAGTAGAGAAGGGGATGGCCCCCTATTATAGCACTTGTCATATATCCCTTCAGGAACATTCAGAGAAAAAGGAAGTTAGAACCTTTAGGGATACTGGAGTATATTGCTCACTTATAAGAGAGGGAGTACTTTCCCTTTCTGAACAAACCTCTTTGCAGTCCTCAGTTCTGTTAGAAGCTTTTGGAGGAGCAGTATTTTCTGTCCCTTTACATCATATCTATGTGCAGAGTAAATACTACACTGTGTATTTGACCGTAGGTGTCTCGGAGGGATTTCCCATGAAAGATGCGATGCTATAATGATTAATTCTTCTCCGATGGTGGCCATAACTCGGGCAAAATTCAAAGTCGTCCTTGGACTACTCTGATCTCGGACTAACCAATTTGTTTTGCGAGGAAAACTGGCCAGAGCCTCGTAAATTTAGTGAACAGCCCCAGATCAAGCCTTCCTATTCCAGGGTTGCAGGATTGCCAGATGTCTCTGTTTCCATGCCTGAGGGACTGTCCTTTTTGGGGGGAACAACGGAAAGACTCCTCATTAAACTCTGCTTTTGAGGCAGCTATGGGTAAATCCACTTCGGGTCACCCGGTCAAATATCTCTTAAAAAATAATTACTTAGTCTGCACTGAAACTGGTAAGGAGGTGGAAGGAAAACAGCAAACAGATAAATTAGTGGTTCCCAGAAAGTTTAGGTCTCAGATACTATATATAGCCCATAACTCTTCTTTAGGAGGCCATTTGGGAATTACCAAAACTCAATACCGCATAACAAAAGAATTCTTTTGGCCAAAGTTAAGGCAAGATGTAAAGAATCATATTCGGTGTTGTCAGAATGTCAGCAGGTAGGGAAACCTGGACACCCCATTAAACCTGCACCTCTCCATCCCATTCCTGTTAATGGAGACCCTTTTCAGAATTAATAATATTGTGTAGGTCCACTACTTAAAGCTAAATCTGGAAATCAATACTTATTCACAATCATGGATAGAGTAACTAGATATCCAGAGGCAGTTCCTATGCGCAGTATTAACACTAAAACAATCCTTAAAGCTTTAATTAAGTTTATCTCTTGCTTTGGAATTCCTAAATCTATTCAAAGTGATCAAGGTACTAACTTCACTGCCAAAGCATTTAGGGAAGCATTAACTAGGCTAGGAATAGTTCATAACCTATCCACTGCCTATCATCCTCAGTCCCAAGGCGCCTTGGAAAGATTCCATCAGAAGTTAAAAACAATGATGAGAACATTCTGCTTGCATTTTCCTACAGACTGGGATGAATCACTTCCTCTGTTGCTATTCGGAATGAGAGAAACTGTGCAAGAGTCTACAGGGTACAGTCCTTTTGAGCTGATATTTGGGCACAATGTACGAGGTCCTCTACGTGTGCTCAAAGAAGGATGGATGGGAGAAGACGCTCCACAACCCTTCGTCAAGGTTGCAGGTTAGCTAAGGCTAACTTGAAGGCAGCTCAGAATACGATGAAACAGAGGTATGACAGAAATTCAAAGTTTCGCTCCTTCCATCCAGGAGATAAGCTGTTGGTACAGGAGCCTATACCTGGCCACACCTCGAAAGCTAGATTTACGGGACCCATGCAGATCGTAAGTAAATTATATGATGTAAATTATGTAGTATCTCCCTTGACAAGACCTCAAAAAGCAAAACTTACCACATTAATCAAATTAAAGCCTTTAATACACCAGATAAAGTCCCAGTAATGACTCTGTCCTCTGCCTCTGATGACCCTGACTCTTTGCACTCTGAGATTAATGTAAAGCTTCCAAATTCGGTCCTCCTCAAGGACCCTAACCCTTTAATGTTGGGTTTGACGAAGTCTCAAGTAACTAATTTAACTGCGCTCCTACAGTCTTATCCTGATATTTTTTCGGATGTGCCGAAAAAATGTACATTAGGATATCATGATGTAGATGTTGGAAACTCTAAACCTATTAAACTCTCCCCCTACATAGCTAATCCTGAAAAACAGAGGCTACTTCAACAGGAGGTAGAATTTCTGTTAGAGCATGGGTTAGTGGAGGAGTCATCTAGTCCATGGGCTTCACCGTGCATCCTTGTTAACAAAGCTGATGGAGGGTTTCGAATGTGCACAGATTACCGTAAGGTGAATGAGGTCACAGTTGCAGATGCCTATCCTCTGCCACGTCTGGATGATGTAATCGACTTTGTGGGTAAGGCTACATTTGTATCCAAATTGGACCTCCTTAAAGGTTACTATCAAGTACTTTTAACAGATAAAGCAAAGGAAATGTCTGCCTTCGTAATTCCAGGAGGTCATTATCAGTATACAGTGACCCCCTTCGGAATGAAAAACTCTCCTGCATCATTCCAGAGACTTATCCATCAAGCTATTAAAGAACTTGAAGGCACGGCCACTTACCTAGATGATATAGTTGTTGTGTCGGACACTTGGGACCAACATATGTTTAGGCTTAAGGCTCTCTTTGAGACCTTCCAGAGTTTCCATTTAACTTTTAATTTATCAAAGTCATCCTTTGGCCAATCTACTATTAATTTTTCGGGCCATGCAGTAGGTAGTGGCAAAGTGGCTCCAAAATTAGCAAAAATTCTGGCCATTAAAAATTATCCAGAGTCCCCTGACAGGAAATCCCTTCAACGTTTTCTAGGGATGGTAGGGTTTTACAGAAGATTCTGTAAAATTTTTGCAGATATTATTGCACCTCTAACCTCACTTGCTAGTCACAAAGTTCCCTTTAATTTGGACCCCAGAATGTCAAGATGCTTTACGAAAGCAAAGAGATTAGTTTGTACTGCACGCATTCTTTGTCTCCAGACTTTTCAAAACCATTTTCTTTGCAGAGTGATGCTTGTGAGTCTGGGGAGGGGGCAGTACTTCTGCAATCTGGGGACAATGGGTTGCAGCCTGTGGCATATTTTTCGGCCAAATACCAACCACACCAGAGGGCCTACTCCACTATAGAGGAGGCTCTGGCTCTACTACTGGCAATGAGAATTTTGATGTTTACGTGGGCCAGTCCTCTCAGGTGGTCACCATTTACAGATTATTATTATAATCAAAAAGAAGCGCTAAACATCACCATCTACAGTGACCACAACCCTCTGGTGTATATCCAACATATGAAAAACAATAATACAAGACTCATGCGTTGGAGTATTAGGTTGCAACCCTACAATGTAAAAATTATAAACATCCCTGGCAAAAATAATACGCTAGCTGATGTGTTGTCCAGAAGTCATTGCATTTAGTTAGGATGTGTTAGGGACTTTGGGTGGAACCAGCCCTTTTTTTCCCCTAGTGTTTTTTTTTTATTTTAGTGGGGAGGTGCCTGCTACCGACCACAGGCACCTTGGACCTGTGCTTGCCCTACCGTCTGCTGTCTCACTCTTAAGTTTAAAGCTGAACTTTATGACTTGAGAAAAGTTTATAATTATTATTAAAATCAAATAGAAGCACTAAACCACAGGGGTTATACAGCCTGCAGGTTATTGTAGGATGCAGGGAGAGTGGGTTGTAAGAGGGAGATGGATGATTAGTAGGGTATGGAGTGCAGCATGATGGTGGATAGTGAGGGATAGAGGGTAGCAAGAGATCGAGGTAGAAGGGACTGAGAGAGGTGCTAGAGGTATAATCTTCAGAGTTTGTGTAGTAAGTCAGTTTCTGTCAAAAATCAACAAGTGTAGAAACTTGTTTGGACTGGCCTCTGGTAAGCTGCACTCTGGGCAAGCACTGTTGACACCGACACTCTGAGACACTTCTCTCAGACTTACAAGTGGCTATGGTACAAATTTCTAGCTGATTGCAGTAAGGGGAACCCCACACTGCCTACACAATACTAGCAGGGAGATTACTTACTTGGAAGAAAAGGGTGGTATGTGTCCTGGTCTTCCTTATATATAACCCCTCCTAACACCATGTGCAGTGGAGAAACTTGTCTGCAAAAGATGGGGTAATTAGTGTCCTGCCTGCACCTCAGAGTTCCCTGGTTACTAGGATATCCCTTGAGTAATATATGCAGTAAGTAACACTAGCTTCAGACTTTAACTTAGGAGACGACGCTGTTACATACCAACACAAGTCGTCCGTCCGCCTAAGACCCACAGATAACTCACTAACGTTTCCCCCAGAAAACTGGCCAGATACTGAGAGAAAGAAAGCCTAGTCTTACTGTGACAGGGTCTGGATGGAGGCAGATGTCCACGGTACTTCGGGATCTCCTCCGTGGCCCCAGGACAGATGTTGGGTCACGTGGGGGGTGCTGTCTATCTCAGCACGTCTTACTCGAGTGGAGTCTGGTCTGGGAAGAAGGAACTGGGCTCTTTCACGCCTAGATTCAAGGGTAGAGCTGCCAGTTCTCGTTAGCTAACATAATCTAATGCTTGCCTATTCAGGCCTATAACTACCTATATTAGGGTGCTAGAGCTACACTATTAATACCTAACGTTGCCTTAATAATCCTACTGTTAGTCTCTAGCTGTACAAACTTGCCTAGGTGTTCCTAGGTGGATAAATCTATCAATTAAATATATACACAATAGTCACCGTCATCAGCTGGAGTGTGCGTATGTTTTGTTGGGTGTGTGGGTTTATAAACTCGAGGGCCGATCCTCGGTGTGTAAGGCTCCTGACGGCTCGCTTACCCTGTGGAACCTTTAGTGACTAAAAGTTTCCACATCCTCCCGCCGACGAAGGTAGACGATCGTCTACGTCAAGTTCACCTTCCGCAAAGCCCTTACGGCGGGCCCTGGACACGAGTGCTGTCCGCCACTCTCGCAGCAGACTCTGGTTTAACTCCGACTGTCCAGTTTCCGCCGTGTGGATTGCTGGGGGTGTAAACTTATGGGTTCCGGTGATCTTAACACCCTTCCCTTTAACTTTAATGTCTTTCACATGTCTAGCCTTGTCTGAGCAGCTTCGTACTTTCCCACCCAGTGGCCTATATACCCGGTAGCCCTTCTTCCCACTGATACGAGGTTCCCTGGGTTTAATGACAATCTATCTCCCTCTTTAGGTACCCCATAAAAGCGTCTCCCAAGGTGGCTAAGTGTTCGTCACTTCCTACTTGGTTTGGCTTACCGGCGGTTCGTCGTGTACACTAACATTCATTATCACTACTCCTCCAGCTATCAGGTGTGAACTTCCCTCTCTGGCGTTGCAGGGAACTCATGAGGAATTCTACCACCGATGATATATCCTACTGGGGATCTGTATAAACCAATTCCTTCCTTAACAGTCCGTCGTGTGGACAGGAAGTCATCAAGATAGTTGGCTCCCACCAGGATACCTACATTTCTGACTGTCAGTGGTAATGTCCTGGTCTGCCAGCTTCACACCAAGGTCTTTCAATCGCTTGGTTGCTGCTGCAAGACCTCTGGTCGTAATAGCCGCAGGTAACGTATTTACTACCAGAGCTGTAATATTTCTGCGATGTCCACCCAGTTTAACAGTGACATCCACAACATCATAAGATTTGGGTGGGCCCTGACTTATAGCACCTCCCAATGTCGCATTAAATTTGTCGGTGGCCTTCAACTTTAACCTAGCCACCAACTTCTCTGTTATCATGGACACTTGTGCCCCTGAGTCGAAGAATAATCGGGTTGTTTCGGTTCTGTTCCCGTTCACAACCCCTGCCATGACTGTAGGTAGGCAGCAGCTCTGTGCTTCTCACTCAGATTAGAGACTTTGCCCATACTAATCACGCTGGCTACCACTTCAGGCTCGGGCTCGCCTTCTATCTCCTCTACTGGAGAAACGTCCCTACTAGCCTGGGGTTCC